>JARQOD010010928.1:0-25403 GCA_033576555.1 Oophaga sylvatica
GGTTAAGGGGTTAAGGAAATCAATCCTTTCTCCATTTCGATTCCTAACTGCTAACCGTGCTGCCAGCTCCAATTAAGGTGTAATTCACCGGGGGGAAGAGCATTGGCAACGTCCCCCATCTTAAAAAAATTCATTTAAATTCCTTTAAAATAGCTGCGACATCGCCCCCCATTTACCCGGAGCGCGGTGAAAGTCGCAAGTGCTGCGTTAAGTGCCCTTTGGGGAACTTGTACTTGGTATGAGATGCAAAAAATTAAGTCCCCCCATCTTGCTGACTGCATTTATCCCAGACGAGGCTTCGCGGGGCTCCGCTGGTGCCCGGGTTTTTTTGGAACACGGTCTTTTTACTGATTCTAGGCTCCCCCTGGCGCTTTGGTCCCGCGATTTGGTTTAAAAGACAAGACTTTGGGGGAACGCAGAGAGACCTGTGGGTAAAAAAAACACAGGGCGCTTTTAACATTGGGAAACCGGGGGATTAATGCGGGGCATCGCCACCGCAGCGCTCTCCAATGCTCGCAGATCCAGACATGGACGGAGCAGCAAAAGAACGAGAAATTTTTAATTTTCCAGGCAAATCTATTTGCTTGAAATTTCATAAAAAAAATTTTTCAGGTTTTTGCCGGGGAAACTAAATTTTGGATTCTTTTTGCTTGCTTTTAAGCAAATGCTGACGCCACTTTTTATTTTTTTTATGCTTGGAATTTTAAAAAAAGGAATTTAAAATTTATCGACCCCCTTTCCCGTCACCGGCCCCCCCCCCCGGGGGGGATCAACCTGCAGCCACCACTAGGGGGAGCTTGTGATACGGTTTTTTTTTGTTTTTAAGTATCCTTCTTTTGGGAAATAAAGGCTCAATAGCCGAAAATGTGATTACAAAGAATTACTTTAAAAACGTTATTTTTTATAAGTTTCTCCGGTCCCAGAGCAAAAGAATGAAGAAAAAAAAAATACAAAATTATCCCCTCCTCTTCCCGTTTGTTCGTCTTTGCAGCTCACTCCCCCTCCCCCCGGGTTGGCTCGCTCCTACCCCCCGGCCCAGTCTTCTCGATTTTATGCGGGGGGATCCAGATCAGGGATCATGGGGGGGCCCAAAAAATAAAAAGGGCCAGCAGAAAAAGGAAAACGGAGGGAAGAAGGGGCCAACGGAGGATGGAAGGCTGCAGCAACAGAACAAATCGGGGGAGGGGGAATAAAACTTTTTTTTCTTTTTTTTTCCCTTTATTTTTATGCTTTTGAAAACCGGAGAAAATTTTTCAGTATAAAAAAGATTTTTTTTTCTAATTCGTTTTAATCACATTTCCCCCAGAATTTGAGGTTTCCCCCAAGGGGGGGGTGCAGAACCAAAAAAAACTGTAAAAAAAAAGATCCCCCTAGGGGGGGCGCAGGAACCAAATTTTTTTCCATTTTGAACTCTTAAAACTGAGTTTTGTGATGTTTTTAAATTGGAATTCAAGGAAAAAATTTTTTTAAGGACTCTGATTTCTTTTTAAAAAAATGTAATTTTTTATAAAAAGCTTCTAGAAACCCTCAACAGGCTAAAATTCCCCATCACACCATGGGTGCCCCCATGAACAAGTCTAACGAAACATCCCCCGCAGAGTTCACAAAAGCAGTTATTTTTAAAAACTGGGGTTCGCTTTTTTTAAACCCCCAATATAAAAAAAAAAAAATTTCCGGCAACACAGGCTCATATCGGGGTGCCATTTCCGCCATTTCATCCCCCCTCTCTAAGATTTATCCTTCGGTTTAAGGGGGTTTTTAAACAGCCCCCCCTTTTTAAAGATAGAAGAATGAGTGCATCTTATCTCATGGATGGTGGTAGGTGGAAAACACTCTCAATCCCCCCTCATCTCACCGCTTTTCCCTGTTGTGCTCACAAAACGTTCTACTCTCAACAGGGTAAAAAATTCTTTTGTTTTTGTTTTACATGAAAGTCTTTGCTACTCACCAGTCCCTGGTATACCTGGCTCTGCTTCCGTCACCCGGCCGCTGCCTTTTGTGCTCCAGCAGGGGTTTTTCGGTTGCCCGGGGAGCCAAAGCATCTTCTCTATGATCCTATTTAAGGGGCCGGCCAGACACTTTGGGTTCCTTTTTTTTGGGTTTTTCCTTTTCTACTTTGTGTTTTCCACCCCTTGCTCCATCTTACAATTCCTCGCCTTTTTCTGTGTGCCACCTACTGCAGCACGGCTGCAGGAAAAAGTGAATTTTATTCTCCATTTTTCTGCTCACCCCCACTTTATCGAGTGGTTCCCCGGGATGGGTCACTTAAGGGGGAAAAGAGCTGTAATAATTCCCCTGTTTTCTGAGCGCGAATGAGCGCCTGGTGCGGGCGGGGGGGCAGTCATGAGGGCAGGTGTCATCACTGAGGGGGGGATGCATCACTAGGGCAGGATGTCATACGAGGGGGGGATGTCAGTCTTTTGGGGGAGGATGTCAGTCTTTTGGCAGGATGTCAGTCAAGAGGGGAAGGGGGCACTGAGGCGGATGTCAGTCCTGAGGGCAGGTGTCAAAAATTGCTGGCAGGTGTCGCATTGAGGGCAGGGTCGTCAATGAGGGCAAATGTCAATCCCCAGGCAGGTGTCAGCCAGGGAGGAGTCAGTCAGTGAGGGATGAGTCGCCGAGGGCGGGTTTTTTTGTACTGGGGCAGGGTCCCAGTCTTTTTTTGGAGGAATCATCACGGGGCAGGAGCAGTCACTGGGCGGATGTAGTCACTAGGGAGGTGTCATCATTTTGGGGCGGGGGTCAGTCTTGAGGGGGGGGTGTATCACAGGGCAGGTTTCAGTCCTGAGGGAAGGAATCAGTCTTTTTGGGCAGGGGGTCACATGAGGGGAGGGGGCATCATTGAGGGCAGGAGTCGTCAATGAGGGCCTTATGCATCATTGAGGGCA
Organism: Oophaga sylvatica; assembly: GCA_033576555.1. Lineage (NCBI taxonomy): Eukaryota > Metazoa > Chordata > Amphibia > Anura > Dendrobatidae > Oophaga > Oophaga sylvatica. The sequence continues at coordinate 2,889 of JARQOD010010928.1, forward strand.
CAATGCGTCCCTGAGGCATGAGTCAGTCAAGGGGATTTAGTCACGAGGGAGGATGTCGCCCCTTGAGGCAGGATGTCGTCTTGAGGCGGGTGTCCACTGAGGGAGGTGTCAGTCACTGAGGGATGCAGCTTTTTGGGCGGTGTCGTCAAAGGGGTAGGATATCAGCATTGGGGGTGGGGAAATCCTCTTGAGGCGGATGCAGTTTTCGGGGGTGCAGTCATAGAGTGCGGGGTATCATCTTTTTGGTGGAAGTCATCTTTTGGGGCAGGATGTCAGTCTTTTGGGGGGTGTCAGTCACTGAGGGGGGTGTGATTAAGCTGCGCCACGTAAGGGCCCGTAATTGGAATCGCCCCTTCATCCCCCAATGACGGGGGGAAATAAAATTTTTTTTTTTTATCTCCCCGGGCCCCATTGCAGTTTCCCAAAACCCCGGGTTTTTTAAAGGGGAATTGTAATTTGCCTATATCTGCAGTAAAATATATTTTTTGGCGATCGGTTTTGAAAGTAAATGCAAAAACTAATTTTTTTTTCAGTTTTCAAAAAATTTTTATTTCTCCTGAAAAAACAGCCCCTATATGGGGCCAGAAAAAACCGGGGAAAGGCCCCGAAAAACACTCAAAACCCCGGGGGGGGCCAAAAATTGCCTGTATAGATTTTAAATCTCCTGATAGAGTATCACAAAAACAGTATTTTTTTTTTTTTTAAAGTGTTAACTTGGCCGCTTATCTGAGGAAAAGTTTAATCAAGAAGAGAGGTATGGAGGTGGACGGTGTTAACAACGTTCATAACACCAGGACATCATCCCTTATTCCTTTTCTTTAAATTTAAAAATTTAAAGCCAAAATTTTAAAGCTACTTTTTTTCCCTTTACATAAAGTCTGCAGAAAAGCCTTTTTTTGTACTGTTTCCCCCAAACAAGTAATTTACTTTGGGGGGACATACAATATATCATGTCTGAAAAAGTCCTTCTTATTTTCATTTTTTCCCAAAAAAGGGCTGGGGGGGGCCCCTTTTTCCCCCCCCCCTTTCCAGATCATTTTCGCATTTGAATAAAAGCTTACTCTGAAAGCTGTTTTGTTCTGCCATTTGCAGGTTTGGGGGAAAAAGAGCGGACAGAGGCAAACCCGCCACCAATTTTGTACAGAGACAAAGGACGCCCCCAAAAGTAGATAGACAAAGACCCTCATGTCTTCTGGAAACATTAAGAGTCAACCTCAATCCTTGCAGGTGATAAAGACCCGCCCCCTTTTTCCTGTAGAGAATTAAACCCTCCCACTTCCTGTGAGAGAAAAAAACCTCCCTCATTTCCTGTACAGTACAGATCTGCTCCCCCTTTTTTTAAAAGACAAAGACCCACCCCCAGGTCCGAACACCCAAAACCCATTCCACTTCCCCTTAGAGAAAAAAGACTTACCCCCCAATTCTGTAGAGAAAGACCTACCTCCACTTCTGAAAAAAAACCTACCTCCCCCCTTTCCCTTTAAAAAAGACCCCCCCGCTTCCCCTAGAGAAAAACCTCCCCCATTCCGTAAGAAAGACCTCCCCGTTCCCCTAGAGAAAACCCACCCCCCTTCCCCTAAAAGACCTACCCCACTTCCTTGAGAAAGACCCACCCCCCTTCCGGAAGAAAGACCTACCCCCCTCCTGTAGAGAAACACCCCCCCCCATTCCCTTTGAGAAAGACCTACCCCCCCTTCCCCTGAGAAAGACTCACCCCACTTCCGAGGAAAAAAACCCCCCCCATTCCCCTAAAAGAAAAACCCACCCCCCCTTCCGAAAAAAAACCCCCTCCACCCCCCCTAGAGAAACACCTACTTCCACTTCCGTAGGAAAACCCCCCTCCACTTCCCCTAGGAAAGACCCCCCCCATTTCCCCCTAGGAAAGACCTCCTCCCCTCCTGTAAAAAACACCTACCCCCCTTCCTGTAAAAGACCCCCCCCCACTTCCCCTAGAGAAAGTCTACCTCAACTTCCCCTGAGAAAAATCCCTCCAATTCCTGTAGAGAAAGTCCCCCCCCCATTTCCCCTAGAGAAAGCCCCCCCCCACTCCTGTAAAGAAAGACCCACCTCCCCTTCCCCTAGAGAAAGACCCACCTCCCCTTCCTGTAGAGAAAAAACCCACCTCCCTTCCGTAGAGAAGACCCCCTCCACCCTGTAGAGAAACACCTACCTCCACTTCCTGAAAAAGACCCACCTCCACTTCCTTTTGGGGAAAAAAAAACCCCCCTCCATTTTCCCGTAGAGAAAACCCACCTCCACCTCCTGTAACGAAACACCTACCCCCACTTCCTGTAGAGAAAACCCACCCCCACTTCCTGTAAAAAAGACCCCCCTCCCTTTTTAGAGAAATCTCACCCCAACTTCCTGAGAGAAAAAACCCCCCCAACTTCCTTTAGAAAAAGCCCACCTATTTCCCGTAAGAAAGCCCCCCCCACTTATGCTGACCCCCCCCCCCCTGTTAGTGACCCACCCCCATTCCTGTAGAAAAGACCCACCCCCTTCCTGTAAAAAAACCCACCTCCCCTTCCCCTTTGAAAAGACCCCCCTCCATTCCTGTAGAAAATACCAAACCCCCTTTCCCCGGGAAAAAACCACCTCTATTCCCCTAAAAAAGACCCACACCCTTTTTGTAGGAAAGACCCTCCCATTCCCCTTTTAAGAAAAAGACCCCCCCCCCATTCCCCTTTGGGAGAAAAAGACCCCCCCCACTTCCTAAAGTGGACAAAGACCCACCCCCACTTTCTGTAGTGAGAAAAGACCCACCCCACTTCTGTAGTGAAGAAAGACCCACCCCCATTCCCCTGTAGGGGGAAAGGAGCCCTGCCACTTCCTATAGTAAAAAAAGACCTCCCCCACTTACCAAGGATTTAAGACTGCTTTTACGAGAAAGCTAAAAACTTGCGACAAAAACCCCACTTTTTAAACCACAACCCACCTCCACTTCCAAAAAGTGACAAAGAGCTGCCCCCATTCGGAAAAGAGAGGCAAAGACCACCACTCCCTGAAATCGCTTGGCACTCTGCTAAAAAACCGAAACATTTGCAAAGGCATGGATTATATCAAAGATGAGGGCTCTGGGGGCCCCCCGTTAAAGTGTTTTTTTAAAGGGTAAGAAAAATAAAATTATAAAATAACTTGCAGTTGGTCTGTAAATGTGACGAGTTACCTGCAGGTACGGGGCCCCATGACAAGAGTGGTAGCAGGGAAATTTAAAAAGCGCGCTGATTATATACTTCATACAAAAGCTCCTTTTTGGGGGGCTGTTATTTTTGCCATGATTGTGGGGTAAAATTCCACCGCAGTATAAGAAGTTTTGCATGGTATCGTTTTTTGTACCCCCCTTTTTCAGGAGCTTTGTCCCCCCTTCCTAACATCCCATTCTTAAAGAACAACAGGGGAACCACGCTTCTAATCAAACCCCACTGTCTGAGTTATTGGGGAAATATCCTTTAGTTCAGTAATTTATGACTAGAGACTTTTAGCTCTTGACGAATCCCCGAAAAAAGGGATTTGTGAATTAAGGGGCACCCCAAGGGCGCTGCACCCCAGTTAATATCCTCCATACACAGCGCGGCGCTTCGGGGGCAGCGGAAGAGGGGAAAGCCTTTTTCCCCCAAAAACAGTTATTGGGTGGAGTCATTGATTAGGTTTTTGCTTGGTCCCACGGGAACTTGTAATTTTTAAATCCCGGGTCAGCTCCACTGGGGTTTCTGCTTAACCCCCAATTAAATTTTATTTTTGGTTAAAATTTGGGGTTTTTTTTGAAAACGTCTAGAGACGTTTCTGGTATTGCAGTTCATCCCCATGCCCCTTTTAAAATACGCGATTTTTAGCAATTCCATATATCGCCTGAAGATGGGGTGGCGCTGTTTCTGGAAAACTGGTTGTTTTCTACGCCGGAAATCCTTTAATCTCGACTCTTGCTATAAATGAAAAAAAATTTAAAGTTGAAAAAGAAAAAAATAATCATAATAAATCACACTAAATGTGAATTTCCCCAAAATTTGAAACCAATTTTTTGTGTTTTGATTCCCAAGACCCCGCAAAATGGCGTCGTTTTACTTTGAGTGCTAGTGATCGCAAAAGCCGGGGGGTGTGGGGTACTCGGCAACCGAGCCCGTTTTTCTTCACGGGGGTGTCACGGGTAGCACGACCGGCCCCTTGCCCTGGGCGCTCAAAAAAGGGGGGGATTTACAGGGTTTAAAGGTTTTGAAAAGGTTTCGGACGCCACCTTGGTTCCTATCGGGTAGCCAGCGCTGCAGGGTAGATCCCTGGGGGTTTGGGGCAGAAGGTTTTAAAGTCTCCCACAGGCAACGATCCCCGGGGTAATGGGTTAATATAGGGGGCAGGGCAAAAGGCAGACACACAAAAAGAAAGTCTCTTTTGTACTTTCTTGTGAATAAGTTCAGGACGACCGGGAAAAAGGCGGGTGGAGGTGCACGTCCAGTAATCCCAGGTAGGGGGGGCCTCCTTTTTCTTTTTACGTGGGGTTTCTGACCCTATAAAGCAAAGCCTAACTCCGTCTTCTCGTACACCCCCGGTGACCTTGTGTGGAGCCTTCTTGTGGGGCGAACAAGTCTTTAGGCGATCAGGCCGCCCCTGTTTTCCCCCCCCGGTTACGTTCAACACGTTGGGCCCCTGCGACCTTAGTCAGCAGGGCCCGGTGCTTACCAGTCTTCAGTGTGGTAAGCGCGGACCCGGGTCCGTGGTGCAGAGTGGGGGTAATATCAATGCGGTTAACCCCCGTCCCCCCTCTTTCTTTTTCCCTGACTTTCGTCCACTCTCCCACTATCATAAGACAAGCCCCAGCGTTCACTTCCTTTTTTTTTCCACCCCTCCCAAGGTCGGGGGCCCTTTCCACTAAAAAACCCCCCGAAGGTCTCCAGTAAAAACAATTTTACCAACAAAAGGGGAAAATTTCCCCTACACTGGGGGTCCCTCCAAAGATGTTTGCTGAAGTCTTCAGGCTTTCCTTTTTGGGGAGTCTTTCCCTCTCAGCCGTCTGAGGTAACTGCCGTTTAGACTGAATCTCTCAAGTTGCTCTAATCTCCTCTGTGAGGTAAAAACTGCACCGAGGTAAAACCAACGACTAGAACTCTCAGCTAGACGCCTTCCTTCCCCGCTGTCGACTCCAAGGGCTCCCTCGGTGGCACCAAAAAATGTGAGTGTTGTGTGTTATGGGTTGTTGGGGTTTCCTTTCGTCATTTCCCCCGGGGAACAGGGTCAGTCACAGCTGGGTCACACCCCCCCCATTAAAAATCAGCACTCCGGGCAAAAAGGAAAAAAAATTTTTTTTTTTAAAAAAAGAACAAATAACAAATTTTTAACTTTTCCCTTGCGGTAGGAAGGCACTTTAAAAGTTTCTAAAACAAGAAAAAATAACAAAAATTTACAAAAATCTTTTTACTTTTTACACTTGGATTTTGGGGTTTACTGGGTTAATTTGCTGGGGCCCACTCTTGGTACCTAACAGGTAACCTGCCTTTTGTCTGCGTACTGACCACGTGGTGTTGCGTGGATGTGCATTGGCCCCATCGCCTGCAGCCGGCAAACTGTAATACGCCTTAAACCCCTCTGGGATCTGGCAAGCATACTTTTGGTGGGCGAGCGGTTTTTTTCGCTGGGGATTCTTTTTGGTATTCCCGTCTTGAGGTTCCCTTCCCCAGACTTACTTCTGGGATGCTACGGGGAGGTTCCCCCTTTAACTATTTCTTCTGCTGCGGCAAAGGGGCAATGGCGTTGAAAAGGTCTTGTGGTTGGTAAAATTAAGTACTGGAATAATCACAGCACCCCCTACAAGGCCAACTCGGAAAAAATCCTAGGCCCCGGGTATGACTTCACCTGGTTTTTTTTTTTTCCAAAAAGTTCTTCTTCGGGGAAATTTAACTGTCTGGACACAGTTTTGGTGGTTCTGATACGTGGGTTCGTATTTTCCTCCCCCTTTGCTAATGGTACAGGTTTTTTCCATTGTCAAAATGGAATTTCACGACTATGGCTCTTTTTTCCCACTGACGTAGTTTGTGCTTCTTCTTTTCTTTTTAGCACAATCTCTCCAGGGAAAAGGTTTAGTGGCGGACTTTTGTTGTAGTTCCCTCTCTTTTCCCTTATTTTTTTGAGCATCTTCCAGTAGGCTTTTACTCCCTGTATTTTTCCGTCGTTCGTCCCCCAATTTCCGTGTAACACAGCTTCGGTTCTACAACACCAATTCCAAAACCCCATGGGCAGCTTTCCTGGTCTGCCGCATAAGGGTGGCGGGTGCAATTGGGGAAAAACTCACAGGTATGTGTTGTACAGCCTACCAGGTCAGGTGTGGTCGGGCCCCCGATTCCTCTCCTAAAATTGTACCGTCTTCGAGATCAACTTGTGATTCTTTTTTTCACGAGACCATTTTTGGGGGGGTACATGGGGTTCTTATCCCTTGCATCATACAAATGAAAAAAATCTTTAAACAACTGGCTTAAAAGCGGACCCTGATCATTAACACTTTTTTCTGGATATCCGGGGGGTCTAAAAAATACGTTAAAAAAACGTCTTTGCTGCTGTTCAGCTGTCAGATCTTTGAAGGGGCAACCCCCGGAACCTGGATTGACCACCATTGTGGGGCATATGAGTATCCTGACCGGCGGGTGACAACTTCGGGTCCAAGGCCCATCTCCAAAAGGGACAGTTGCTTGGGGGGTTGCAAGGGTGCTTTCTGGTGCTGGGTCTTTTTGGGGGGCTACGGCAACACTTTTTTTACCCCTTTTCCTCGTGGAACTGCGCTTCCCACCAGTAGAAACGACCTTCAGGGGGGTTTCCGCTTCTTCCACCAAAAATGCCCCGCTCGTCGTGGAGGTTCCAACACCTCTGGACCCCGTTGGGGGGACACATCTGCCTACCATCTCGGGTTCTTGGGTTCGTCCCTTTCAGCACAGCTCACTCGGTTTTAACACCCGGGCTTCCTCATTCCCCAGGTCTTTTTTTGAGACGCATCCTTCCTAAGGAGGAACCTTCCAGTTATCAGCCCCTTGATACGGCTGAAAACCGGGTCACCCTGGGTCCCCTTTCCACTGTGGTGGGTAAAGGGTTTTAAAAACCTTCCGCTGCCCCTCGGCTCGTGTTCGTGGATCATCCCCTTTTTGTGGAATGCGGTAGCTCAATCTCTTTTTGGCATCCAATTCCCTTCCTGCGGACCATGCGCATTTGGACAAGGGGTCAGCATTTTGGATTTTTTCGGGGGGGCCCCCCTTTCTTGATTGTGAATGATATTCGACAGCCGAGCCTCCAACTTCCCATGGCCCCAGTTGCTTTTCAAGATGTGTCAAGGGTCATTTTCATTTAAGCAGTAAAACTTCTGGGGGGTAATTCTTGAATCTTTTTGTAATGGCCCCAAAAACCACGCCAGGAATCCAAGTTAAGCTGCTAAAAATTTCCCGGGCCCCCGGTCGGCCAGAGCTTTGCTAGCATATGCATGACTTTTCAGGCCATTTTGCTTATAGGACAGCCCCAAAACCCTTTGTTCTGGCATCAGTGGGGCGCAGGAACGGGGGGTGAGTCGGGTAGGCTGATTCACGCCTGTCGGATCTCCCATCCCTTTAAAACCTCACTTTTTTTTTACCCCGTGAATGGAGGATTTCTGCTCTTTTGGGGGTTTTCCTACCGGGGGCCCTGCGAGGCGTGCTTTTTTGGTTAGTCCTTTACAAAAACCCCCCTACTAAAACCGTCAGTCCCCGGGCTGGCCCCCTCCTTGGATTCCCGGTTGGCCATTTGGATGGCAGGACCTTCTGGGGTCGGCGCTACTCCTCAACTACAAAAGTCCCAAGACTGTCCTTTTTTTTGACAGATGGCACTTAAAAACTTAATTTCATCCCATTTTTGGGCAGGGCTCGAAAACCTTGCCAGGTGCTTAAGATCCTCTAGTCTTGGTCCAAAAAACATCGTCCGGTACAGCAACCTTTTTAAGGGGAAAGTCCCCCGGAAACCCCCATCCTCCGAAATTCCCGGGGCACTGCTGAGTCCAAAGGGATCCTGTCAAACCCAGGCCCCCCGGGGTGGTGAAAGCCGTTTTTCCCCCCCGTCCCCCTCACCCCAAACTACTTCCAGTACCCATAGTGGGGCAAGGGGGAAAAATTTTAGCAGTTTTTAAAACAGTAAGGATTTCCCCAATGGGGGAAAAGGGTATGCATCTTTTGTTAAAAACGTTCACTTGTCTGAATCTACCACATCTCAACTTCCATCCTTTTTCCTAACTAAAGGGGTGCTGCCCGGGGGCTCAACTATCCCTTATCCCCCCTGCTTCCTTCATGCACGAAAACTCCGGCTTTTGGTGGGGGGCTGGGGATAGGCCTGTACACCTTTAAGGAAGGATGGTTCCTGGGGATTGGTGTTGCACCCTTTTAAATTTTCCCCCAAAATCAAGTGGTTGTTTGCAAATCCTTTGTGTACCCTGTACCACCCAAGTACCCCTGTTTCTGGTGGGCCGGGGGTGGGGGCGTCCCCAAGGAGCTGCTGACACCAAACCCCCCACCGGGTTGCTGGGTCATTATCCTCCACGGTTGGTGGGGGGCTAAGGACTCCGTCGTGGAAAAGATTATTAACAAAAATATGTAATTTAGCAAAAATAGCATAACGTGGGGAAATTTTTTCATTTCTCCCCAGTTTGAAAGACGTCTGGTACTCTCCATTTCGTATTCCCTACCCCCCCAGCAGTCGAGAGTGTAGGCTGGCCTTTAACAAGGGCTCACATGCTTGGAGTTCTGTCCCTCAGACCATTGCTGCTCTAAAACCTTAAAAGATTTTACTCATTGGGGATCAAATGGGTTTGGGGGCTGTTCCCCAAAAATTCCAAATTTTTCACCATCTGCATTTAAAATTGCTGCTGGCACAAGGGGGCCCGGTCTCCCCGGATCCTCCCTTTTTTTCTTTGGCCTGGAAAATTCGGCGAGCGTTGGAGCAAAAAACAACTTTCCCAGACTTTTAACTGATAATGTTTGTACCTAAAACCAATTAACCCTTTTTTTCCCATTTACAGTTTTTACACAAATCCCGGGTCCTCACTCCACCTGCCCCCCTTTATTCCACGTTTTTGGCCCATTTTTTCAACGGGACATTGGGCAACACGAAATCAGGCGGGGGGGCTGGGACTCCCCGGGGCCAAAAAATTTATTATACAAGACATCGGTATGGGGGGTCACCTGAGTCCAGTGCCCGGGCGGGTTTTGCGCCCGTCCAATGAGGAAGGTGGGGTCTTCCCCCAAAAAACCTCGGTTCCAGTCGAGGGGCCGAAGATTTTTTTTCCGGGTGTTGGCCCCGGACCCAGGACTGCCATTTAAGGACACGTCGGGCTAGATCCTTCTTTTTTGAAAGGGTGCAATGACCCCCGGCGAGGAGGGTTTTTGATCAGGGGTCCCCCCTGGGGGGTTTTGTCCCCCGAGGGCGAGTCCTCCCTCCTCCGGTTCATCCAAAGGGGGAAAACCTTGGGCTCAGCTAGCAGGATCTTCCTCCTTCCTCCTTCCCCAGTTCAGGGCACTCATTCAGCGGCCGGTTTTTGGTCACGGCGCCTTCTGAGCGCAGACGCCAACTCAGTGGGGGGGCCCCCTGCTTTTTGGCTTCTGCCATCGCGGGGAAAAGGGGATGCTGCTGGCTTTAGAGGGCTTACCCGGTGACACTGGGGGGCCACCTCGGCTTCTCCAGGGATCGCAGGCCTTTTTTTAACCTATCCTTTAGGGCAAAAAGGAGCGTCAGGATGACCCAAAAGGACCACCAGTGCACAGTTCTCTTTCAGTTTGGGGGCCTCATCCCCGTACAAATTTTTCCTTCAACATTTTGTTTTTTATTTTTCACTTAAGGGTTGCCTTTTTGAGAGCTCGCGGGCCCCCGTTTTGGCAGGGTAGCCCCAAAATGTCATCTGTCTCTGGGAGCTTGGAAAAAACCCACCCAGATCTGTTTCAGTGCGGTCCTCAAAAAGTCCCTTTAAAAATTGAAACCACTGTTTTCCCGGTCTGCAGCTGCCAAAGCTTACTTCCTCTCTCGCACCCGCATTGCCACTCCCCCGCAGCCTTTTTTTCTCTGTCATTGGGAATGTCCATTATGCGCATATTTGCGCTTAAAACCCCGCAGGGGTCGGTTACCGCTATACTAGGGAGCCACTTTGCTCCGGGGGAGGGGATGGCAGGGTCAGGGGTCAAGGGGGCACCGGGGGGGTGAGGGAAAAATTTCCATCCTGCTCGGGAGGGCCACGGGTAACATTGGACCGTGCCCCTCCCCCCCCCCTCAGCTTGTGGCTGCAAAGTCTGCCCCCCCCTAGTTAAGCGTGGCCACCTTCCTGAAGGCTGCAGCCCCGGGGCACCGCGATGTGGAAGGACCTGCTCCCGGCACTTGATGTCAAGCGTTCACCGAAGCTCTCCACGGCCCCCCCCCAACACTTGGGGGGGGTACTGGGGGTTTTTTCCCGTTTCTGCAGGTCGCCCCCCTCTTTGCGCTGTACGCTGTACTTTGGGGGCAATGGGGCATTGGCACCCAAAAAATCACAACAACAGAACCAGTCTCTTTGCCAAAAAAAATCCATTCAGGGACACAGGACTCACATAAAAGGGCCCCACCCCTTTTTTGACGCCAAAATGAGAAAAAAGCCAGGGGGGTGGGGTACCGCCCGAGCCCTTCACTTCACTGGGGGGGGTCAGGGGGAGCCGACTCGGCCTTTTTCTTGGGCGCTCACTAAAAAGGGGATATTTACAGGGGTTTTTTGGGTTTTAGAAAGGCGTGACGCCCCCCGTGGTTCCTGGGGAGGGGGCACGCGCAGGGAGATCCCTGAGGGTTTTTGGGGCAGTAGGTGTTAAGCTCCCCAGGGGGGAAGATCCCCGGGTATAGGCGGTGTAATATAGGGGTGCAGGAGCAAAAAAGGGACACACACAAAATCCTTTCTGTCCCCTTTTGATGGGAGTTGCAGGCACGACCCGGGAAGCTGCAGGGTGGAGGATGCACGCCTTCCCCCACTGAGAGGTGTGGGCCCCTTCCCTTTTACGTGTGTGATTTCGGCCCGTAAAAACAAACCTAACTCCGTCTTCTCCTACCCCGGCTGCCTTTTGTGGGGGCCTTTTGTGGACAGAACTAAGTCTCATAGGCCGATGGGGCCAACCCCCTGTTCTTCCTGACCCCGGTTACGTATCAACACTGTTGGGCCCCCCTGCGACTGTACCCCAGCAGGTCTCCGGTTCTCCCCCCATCGGCGATGGGGGCAAGCGCGGCCCGGGTGCCCGGGTGGTGCAGAGTGGGGTAAGCTATCAATGGGGGTTAACCTCTTCACTCTCCCTTCTTTCTCCCCCTGCCTTTCGCCTACTGTCACCATTTTTAAAAACCCAAAACTAGCAGCAGATGTCACTTTCTTTTTTCACCGCTCTCCCAACGTCGGCCCCCTTTTCATAAAACTCCCCATAAAAGGCCTCAGTAAATTCAATTTTGACCAGGCAAGGGGAATCTTTCCCACTACTACTGGACTCCCCCCCAAACGATGTTTGCTAAAGTCTTCAGGCTTTCTTTCTGGCTATCTTTCCCCCTCACCGCTGAGGAAACCCCCCTTCAGCTAGAATCTCTCAAGTCTCCCAAAAACCCTCTGCTGAGGTAAAAACGACACACTGAGGTAAAACCAAAACGATAGCTAACCTCAGTAATCCCTTTTATCTCCCGCGTCGTCTCCAGGGCTTCCCCTGGGGGCCCCCGGAAAATTGAGCTTGTGTGCTTATGGGGTTGGGTTTCCTTTGTGGATCTTCCAGGGTAACATGTGGCTCCATCCAGGGGGCACCACTAAAAGGGGTTAAAAAAAAAAACCGTTAAAATCCCCCTTCCTTCGTCATCTCAGCTTCCAAGTCCTAGTCCAACCGTAAGGTTCTTTCCTTCCACTCCCTTTCCAGGGGTGGGGCCCCATGAATCCAACGTGCCACTTGGGGGAAAAAGCACCTACCAAAAAAGAGAAATATCGCCTTGGTGCTGGCGGGGGGCAAAGACCCCACGGATGGACCCGGACTGGGAGAGTGGCGTGGGCAGGTGGTTACGTTTTTTTTATTTTTTTTTCCCCCTTTTCCCAACCGCAATAGTGAAAAAGAGACTTTAAGATTTTTAAACTATTTTAACTCATTCAGGTCCTTTAATTCAGGAGAATTTACTCAGCATTGAATCGACAGCTGAATCAAGCAAATCCCCAAAACTACTTTGGGCGTTCACACCAAAATTAAAGTAACCCCTTCCCCAGTCAGGATCTGTTGCTTAACCATTAAAGGGATAAAATTAAAGGTTGCCAGTTTGGCACAGAAGCTTCAGTCATCTAGTGACGCAGACTTTTCTTCCAACACGAGCACATAGGCACTGGAGGTTCCCCCCAAACCCGGGGCAAGATTTGGGGTTGTCTTTTAATATAAATATGTGATTTGCAAATTTTGGGGCCCCTTCCGACTAGACATGCACCCCCCTCATAATTGATGTTAGTCGTAATGGGCCGGAAAATATTTTAAAATGTTTTAGCATGTACCCCCGGTACTGCCCCGCTGATTCCCGCAGTGTGCCTGTGAAATTTTAAAAAAATCTCATTTTGGCCAAACCTGGACAACCGTTTTTAAAGGACCGGGGGTCCCCCAAAATGAGGATGCTCCCCAGAATTTAAAAAGTACTATGATAAAAATTTTTAATTTTGTCATTTTTTATTTTTCTTTTTTTCGCTGCTAAAAATAAAACCCCCAGGAAGCAAACACCCCACATGTCCTTCCCCCAGGATGATGAGTGCACAACCCGGGTTTTTTGGGTACTTGGCACCGGCCCATTGAATTTCTATGGGGAATGTCAAGGCAGCAGGCTCACCCCTTTCCCGGGGGGCTATTCAAAGGGGAATTTTTAAAAGGGGGTTTTAGGATTAGTTTGTAAAACCCCCCTGGGTTTTTGATCAAAAAGGCGCGCTGCTAAAAAAAATCTTTTGAGGGGATGAAAAAAAGGGAGCTAGATGAAAAATCCCCCACAGGGGGACTTTTCCCTCAAAGCTAGGGGGGGTGCGGGGGGGCAGATAAAAGCATCACAAAAGGGGGTTTTCTTTCCCCTCCTTTACTGAGAGGTTAGGTATGCCGGGGGAACTGGTCGGTTTAGAATGAAATTCGGAAATTTTTTGAGAGGGGAAGGCCTCCTTTATTTGGGGAAATTTGTGAGTCCTAACTTGCTGAAGTCAATTTAACTAGGTGATGCAGCACAAACGCCCGGGGCGACATGTGGTAGGGCCCCTTTTTGTCTTGATATCATTTTGGAAAGAACAAGTCGTTGTGGCTGATCAGGCCCCCTCCTCCCGTTCTCCCCCACTCCATTACACAACATGGGGAAACCCCCCGCTTGAATCCAGCAGGCCCGGGGTTTTTTATCACAGCCGTGAAGTACTACAATGCTTCGGGGCCCGGGGGCCGGTTTTAAAGAGTGAAGGTATCTGTCACCGAAAAACCCTTCCCCTTCTTTCTCCCCCCGTCCCCGCTCTCACCCTTAAATAAGCCCGGGGGGCGTAGGGGGAGTGTATCTTTTCTTCCCGCTCATGACCCGCTCTCAGCGACTCGATGTTATAACTGCTGTAATTCCTTCTTTCTTTCCTTCTAAACTTGTCCAGAGCAGTCACAGGACGCCGTCAGACGAACACGCTTACCCGAGAGTCACTTTCCACGTTTTTAAGAACACGGCAGCTTGTTCTAGATAGCTTTTTTTATAGCTCTGACAGGCTAGAGTTTTTCCTTTTACCCCTACAGCCCCCCCCTTTTAATTAAAGGGAGCTACAAAAGCTCTCTCAGGTTTTCACTTCTCTCCTCTCCCCCCAAGATAAAACTGTTCTTTCTGTCTCTAGCTCCAACAGCCTGACGAAACAAAACTCTAATTAACAACCCCCGGGCCCCTGAGGAGTCTCACTCTGTATCACCTGCTTAAATAGTTAAAACCCTCTGGTGCGTGTTGGAATGTTGAATGTGAATGAATATCGTTTTCACAATTCCTTATCGTCACCCTCCGGGAAAAATGTGTCCAGCCAGCTGGGCCCACACCCCCCCTAGTTTACACACCAACCGGGCTGAAATAAAAAAAAAAATTTTTTTAAAAAAACACAACTAAAAACTCACCCTTTGGGGGGGGGGGACCTTTAACGTTACTGTTCATAGACAGTAGAAAAATATTAAACTTTTCCACATAAATATTTAAAAAGAAAGATTCTTGGGGAAAACCCCCCGCCCAAAAACCCCCAGAGGTCCTGGGTGGGCTAAAAGGACTTCTTCGCAGACCTGAAAAAGGCCACACCATATTTTTTAAAAAAAGGGTATAAGGGGTTTTAAAAAACCCAAAAGGGGGGGCACCGAAGTGAAAATTTTTTACAAGAAATTTTTGGGCGGCACAGTCCTCAGCCACGCAGTCTTTGCATAAAAAAACCATTTAATAAACACTTAACCCTTAACTCTTTTAAATATTCCACATTACCCAACGGGGTTTTCTATCATACTATGCAAACATCATCACATTAAAAAATAACATTTCATCAACATTTTCATAAAGTAAATTTTCTAATCTAACTTTTCAATTTGTACAGGTGCAGAAACCCCTTTTTGGGTCCTACTGATTTTTTTCTTTTTGCAAATGGTATGCTCTCCACCCCGGGGGCGAAAGTGTACATGCCTCGGGTTTCCCCCCCAGAAGGTCATGGCCTGCGATCGGCGTTTGCGTGGCTACAGTCCTTGTGCAATCCATAGGGTAAGGGCCTCTTCTGAATTAGTCTTGCTCAATGGGGTCGCTGTTGCAACATAAGATGCGGACAAGAGCAGGCTTACGCAGTGGCTCGTTAGGTGCACAGGCTTTTGCGATGTGGGCAAACTCAGGATACGATCAGAAAAAGGTGCATTATACGAGGCAGGGCACGATGCAGGTGCCGCAGTGGCCATGGGGACGCACTCCTGTGCTGTCCGCTGCTCCATCTTTCCCTTCGATCTCCACACGGCGGTGGGTCTCCTCCGGTGTCCTCCCGGGGGGACTGCTATTCCGCGCGGCCCCTGGCCTGGCTGGCACCCGGAACGAGAGGCTCCTCGCCTCCTTCTCTCCCCCCTCATCGTGGATCGGGATCAGCACTTTTGGAGCCGGCCTCCGGTTCTTCATCAGCCGCTTGCAGGGGGGGCACAGGAAACGGTGCGTTTCCCTGGAGGGGAGGCGTTGCGTCCACAGCACCGCTGTTTCAGGGCCGCCAGCTTTCTCGTCTCGTCCACTCTTCACGGCGGGACCATGCCCTGAGACCGCATCCACCTTCTTCATCTCTGCATTCTTGGGGCGTCCTCCCGCCCCGGGGAGGTTTCGGCAAAAGTAACAGCTCTTAGGGAACGGGTCTGCGCACCGCCGTTCCTCCACACACGGCCTCCTGCCTTCCGCCATCTCACTCCAGGCCAACTGTTTTTCCTCTGAACAGTCTGGTCTCCCGTGGAGCGGGACTTGCGCTTCCCTTTTGGCATAGAAAATAAAAGGAGGCGGATCTCTTAGCATGGGGCAGGCTCTACATTATAGTAGAATTTAGAGAGGGCGCCCATTGCTTTCGCGCCACAGGGGGGGTGCACGCCCACGATGCACGCCCACCTTTTTTCACCAGCGCCTCAGGGGCGCAAATGGCGCAAATGGCGGGAAAAATGGCGCCAAAAATCACGAAACTGCCACATCTTTTTACAAAAACGTCAATAGGCACACGGACTCACAAATTGTAAGCTTCTTATCCTGTTCGTTTCGCCAAAGATGAGTCGCACAACACCAGGGTTTGGGGTATCGGCACCGAGCCCATTGAGGTCTTGGGGAATGTCACGGCGCGAGCTCGGTCCGTGGCCCTGGGCGCTCATTCAATGGGGAATATTTACAGGGGATTTTTGGATTATTCGTGACGCTACCTGTGGTTTTTGATCAATAAACCAGCGCTGCTAAATAATCTTTAGGGATGTTAATAGGCGCTGAGTTAAGTCCCCCACAGGTGGGTGTTTCCCTCAAAGTCTATGGTGGTGCAGGGTCAAAATAAGCAGTCCAACAAGGGTTCCTTTCCTACCTTTACTGTAGATGGTTGCAGGTATTCCCGGGAAGCTGGCAGGTTGGAGAAGCACTTCAGGTAATTGCTGAGCAGGTGTAAGCCTCCTTTACCTTTGAAAAAGTATGGGGTCCTAATTTCATGAAGTCAAGTTTTAACTCGTGATGCAGCAACCCACGCCCGGTTTGACATTGTGGTAGAGCCTTTTCTGTCTCTGATAATCAGATTTTTGGAAAGAACAAGTCGTTGTTTGGGTGATCAGGCCTACTCCGCCCGTTCCCCTGACTCCCGTTACGTATCAACACTTAGGGGCTACCTTCTGCAACTTGAAGTCCGCAAGGGCCTTTCCCGGGTTTCTATCCAAACCGTGAAGTACAGCAAGCTTCGGACCCGGTGTCCGGTTAAAATTGTTTGAAGGTGATCTGTACCGAAAACACCTTCCTTCTTTTCTCCACTCGCCTGTCGCCCTGCTTCACCCTTAAAATAAGCAGGGTGGCAGTAGGTGGAGTAGTCAGCTTTTCTTCCCCGCTCACTTTCCTTCTCAGTCGACTCGATGTTATAATGCTGAAACCCTTTTCTTTCCTTCTAAAAATCCCGTCCAAGCAGCTCACGGACTTCCGCAGACGTAAACACCGTACCCGAAGTCATTTCCACGTTTTAAGAACCACAGGCAGTTTTCTGGATAGCAGTTTTGGCTATAGCTTGATAGGCTAGAGAATTCCCTTTTACCCCTTGATACCTCCACTTCAATTCAAGGTGAGCTACAAAGCCTGTCAGGATTCAGTCTTCTCTCCTCTCCCTCCAAGACTAGAAACTGATCTGTTCTTCTCTAGCCCAACTGAGCTCGACAGGAAACAACACTTGACTTGAACTAATCTCCTGGTGTCCTGAGGAATCTGCATACTGCTACTCCACTGATTAATATTAAGAGCCCTCGGTGGCAGTGTTGGAATGTTGAATTTTGAATGAATATCAGTTTCACAATTACCTTCTGTGCACCCTCCAGGGAACATGTTACCAAGCGCAGTGGGCCACCAATGACACATTGTAAACGTTTTTGCATGATATGTTCCTTTAAGGCAAAGAAAAAGAATCTCCATCAAGAAAATGAAACATGTCTAAATCTAAAACTACAAATGAAAAATTTTAAGCTTTTAAGAAGGTCTAAAAATGCAATTGGCAATGAATTGAGGGATGCTGCGGATTGTTAGGAGGAGCAGCAATGGTCGGGTGTGACTGTCGATAACATTTGGTGTTGATCTTTAAATGTCAAATTTTTCAACATAATTAACGCGTTGAAAAACTAATCACAGTCCTCGCTGTTGTGTCTGGCAAAGTTAACATACCACCAGCGGGGAAAAACAAGAAACCCCAGCGGCTCTAGCAAAAAAAAATAAAGAAATAGGAAAAAATTAAAAAAATAATAAAAATCCAAAATAAATAAATAAAAAAGGAGCGCCGATTTGCGGTTTGTGGATGTTTCACTTGGAGGCAATATCATTTTATTTATTTATTTCCTATAAACAGCAACGGGCGCGGGGTTGGGGGTGCAAAACCCCGCTGAGAACTAGATTGATTGCCGCCGTTGCTTCCTGAAAAGTGCCGGCTGCATCTGGAAAGAAGGGAATCGTTGGGAATGTGCAAAGGAACGATCAATTCTGTTGCTAAACCAAAACTACGATATTTCATTCGGCCATTACCGCGTAATTTTTTCCTTAATTTTAAATCAATTCAGCGGGAACAAAGGATTTGAAGAAAAAGTCGTTAAAGTGTAACTGGGGTTTTGCAGAGTTTGACCCTTGGAGGGACGAATTTGCCGAACATAATAGGAACTATAAAAGTGGGAAATGTGCAATAAAAAATCCCCTTTCAGACCCAAAAGTCCATGGTTTTATCCATGCCAAATGTTTCTCCTTGATGTGTTAGTTAAACGCCTAGCCGGGAAAGCTTTGGGTTTTTTTTGGTTACTTCTTTTGGGTGAAAATAAAGCCCCAACTTTTCTTTTTATGGACTGTTTTGCTATGTCCTGTCACGGTGCCCCAATGCCTAGGCGTTAAAGCACTATTAAATACTCGGAAACCTACTTTTTCACTGGCCATGGCAAGAAATTAATTTCGAAAACCTGCCGGAAGTCCGCGAGATTGCTTCTGCAGAAGCGCATTTTTCTGCACAATTGCATTGGGAAACAAAAACTTTTTGGAAAAAAGGAAAAAGATTTTCACCTTGGTTTGTAAGAAAAACTTGGACAGACGAAAGAATTATATTACTGCAACAATGAGAATTAAAAGTTGTAAAAATTTTGTTAATCACATAATGGAAAGTTACTGATCTCAAATGAAGAAAACTGGAAACAAAGTTTCAAAACATCTAAAATATTTAGCATAAATGAAAGTCGGAAATTGGTCGGAGGCCATTGGGCAACACACAAGAAAACTTCACGAGGGAACATCACCACCCGTCCCCCCCCGGGTTTCGGTATAGAGTGACAAATGTACTGTAGCCGGACCCCTCAAATCTTTATTCCGGGGCACTAACAGCTCGTATTACAAGATTAGTGGTGGAACCAGTGGTGCAGCCATTTCTGTAAAGTATTTTAGAAGCCGATTTTCAATCTAAAAACCCAGGCGATAATTGTTCACACTACTGTGAGCGGCCGCGGGCCTAAACGTGTTCTCATGGCTCAGGTCTCCGGACTTGTCCCTTGAGCACATCGAGATGGAAGATTAAATTTGGGGTTACAGGAAAAGAAGACCGCTGGATAAATTAAAAGGCCACAGAGTGGATGGAGGCTCGGAGCGGTGGTAAAAAGGAGAAGTTTATTTGGGAAAGTTGCGGTCGCTGGGCCAGGGCGCGTTCAGCCCGGGTACGGGGATTTATGGACCCACTGAGCCCCAGGACCGGGCTACGCAGGACGGGGCGTACGTAGT
This sequence comes from Oophaga sylvatica, assembly GCA_033576555.1. NCBI lineage: Eukaryota > Metazoa > Chordata > Amphibia > Anura > Dendrobatidae > Oophaga > Oophaga sylvatica. Next base: position 21,846 of record JARQOD010010928.1, read on the forward strand.
CTCTAAAGGGGGAGGTAGGCTTATGCGGCAGGTAGGCGCCAGGTACCCCGGGCCTGGGCAGAACCTGGAGACATTAGAGTTGGACGTCCTAAACACGGTCTCCGTAAGAGGAGGATGGGTTTCACATTTCATTGATCAAAAAACATGTTAACTAAACACTTTCATTATTTCATGCCTATTCTGTTTATTTATTTACTGCAGGGTGGTGTAATAAATTTAGTTTCTATGTTTGTTTGTTTTTGGTACTGCAGGCTGACCCAGGGGTCAGGACAAGACAATTCTTTAGGGCTTATTCAACACACCAGTCTAGAAATCAGGATCAGGGTTAGGCCCCATTATCGGGGAATGGTAATGCACTGGTCGCCTGGGCCAGGGGAAATTCAGGAACAGGACTGGCCGCTCTGGGACCAAGAGACAGGGTTCGGGCATTGACTGCCAAGGACCAGGGAAAAGGTTTTAGGCCACTGCCACTCAGGGACCAGGGGACAGGGTTCAGGCCTGGCGCTACTGGACCAGGGGACAAGGGTTTGGACTGCTCTTCAGGACCAGGGATGGAAACGGACTGGCACACCGGGACAGGGAACTACGACACAGGACGGCCACACCGAAACAGGGGTAACTTTAGGCTCGCCACACCAGGACCGGGGACCTAACACTCACTAGCAGTACACCTACTAACTAGTGACACACGCTGTTGGTGACTCCCCAGGGGAGAGGGAGTTAATATCAAGACGCCTCACAGGTATTGGATTGAGCCTCTTGCAGGTGTACCAATTTGCTAAATACCTCTCAGCAACAGGAGAACTTTTAAAAAAATGCTCTCACTGCCCCTTTGAAGGCACCTAGGGGGCCCGCGGATATGGTCCCAAGGGACCGAAGGAGGAAGCAGCAGGAGGGACACACGGGAACATGCCACCGCTGGGGCGGTGGTAAGGGGAATGGGACATATGCAGAGGTGCTTGGCAGAAAGCGTTTACGTACCCCCTTTATGCCCCCTCTTCTTCAAGCCCACGAGGACTCTCTGCAAGAAGTTTACGCCAACACCTCTTCACGATGCCATGACTTCTTCTGTCCAAAAGAAAAAAAGTGACACCTTCCCATCTTACGACTGGATGCACAGGAAGTAGTGAGATTCAGGTACTGGGTTTGCAGTGACGAGCCCAGAGACGGACAAGCTTAAATTCAAGCTTTATATGGGGGTTTATATGATACTTAAAAGCTGACAACAGTTCTCCCTTCAGGGAAGAAAAATAATACATAAATAACTTGGTAAAAGGTACTCGGCAGGTGCCAACAACTAATGGCCGGATATGGCCGACTACAAGTCCAAAAACTGTTAAATAACATTAACGGAGTGTCACTTAACCTTCTTGAGTCCGGCAAGCGTGTCCGGCGGTGTCCCGTTTGGCGGCCCAGCCACGGGAGGGCGGAGATGGGAAAGGGCACAACAGCCCGAAAAGTTCCCCGGCATCGGGACCACCCCCTCAGAGGCGAGGCGGGTTGGGGCAGCTGGGGCCTTGATGTAAAAGGCCGCAGCCCCGGAATGCAGCGGATATGACGGCGCAGGTAGCGCGCACAGGCCGCAGCCGTGTATGGAGGTGGCTGGGCAGCCGTGGGGGTCAAGGGGCAGGCCGCAGGCTCTGAGGAGCGGGACAGTAGCGGCCGCGGGTGTCCGTAAAGGCCGCGGTGTGGGGCGGGGCAGTGGGGCTGTGGTACAGCTTGCGTTTTCCCCCGCTTCGCTCGGTCCACCCCCCCGGGTTAGGTGGGCCCCCCCTCCTTTCTCTCTCTAAGGGCTGGCTCTCCCCTTCTCTCCGTGCCACCCAATCTTCTCCTTCCTGCCTCTTGTTTCCTCCATGCCAAGTGCCCCCCTGCGATCCTGTGCTCCTTTTTTTAGTCCCCCTCCCCCTCCTTTCTAAAGCTCTCTGTATCGTCCTGTATTAAATTCCCCCAGGAAACAAACCCCCTGGGAACCAAGTGACACCCCAATCAGTTCCGGCCCGGTTTTCACAGGGGGGCCCTCTTCTACAGTAGCAGGAGGACTGCCCCGATACAACGCTGCGGGGCAGGAGTGATACAGGAGTGGGATGGACTCATGCAGGGGCGCCAGCAGCAGCGTTACGTGAGGTTGTTATCATGCATATCAATTGGGCTGAGTGGGGAATGGTAGGCCCCAGAAAACTTGTCCTTTGTGGGGTATCCCTTTGTTTTGCGACCTTCGAATGGATCTCTATGGTTTGGGGACCAGAGTGCCAGGAACCTTCCTTTCCAAATCAAGAACAACAACCTCAGCTCTTCCCCAGACAAGATCAACCGCTCTGCCCCCCATAAAATGGATAATTAAAGTATAAAATAAAATCGCCCTCCCCGCCCCTACTGATAAGCCAAGTCTTCAGAACAAATGTGGGAAAAATAATCTGTGAGCTTTTACTTCTGACTAACACGAAAAAAATTTTTTTTGACATGGGCTTCATTTTAATTGCAGGTAAAGAAATAAAACTCACCCGGTCTTGTGTAAATTCTTGGCAATGAGCCCAAAAACCTCAGCTGTATATCAAGGGAATTTTATCCCAGCATCAAAACCCACTTCTAAACAAAAGCCCTGGGCAATATCACTAATCAGAAAAAGAAATTTGGGTGGGGGCCACTTGGTGTTTGACAGAATCCCTGGGTTCATGATCTGGATGCACCGCGGATCTTTCGCATGTGATGATTCTGAATTATACTGACCCGGTGAGAACGATTTGAACCGACGTCCTCACAAGAAGCTACAACAAACCCAGACATTTGTCAAAGTAGAGCTGTATTATTCTCGTTTTTTGGGAAAACACTCCTATTCATAATTCCACAGGAATAGAAAAAAAGCAAATTTACAGTTGAATTCAGGCTTTCCGCTATGATGAGGGTTTTTTACAAAAAACAGGTTTCTAGTTTTAAAATGCAAAAATAAGCGAACCCAAAAAATTGCCCAACCTTTTTTGCTACGTGGGGTCAAAATTTTTTTTGGGGGATTCGGTCAGATTACAGATCTGGTATCATGTAACTTGGGAAAATTTTTAAAAATTAACTTGGGGTTGTGCAACTGAGCTAAAACGAGCCCAGCCCCCGGGTAATTAAAAGCGAGCTGGAAAGTAAGAGATTTGTAGACCCTCCAAAATGCACCGATCGCTGATTTGGCGTTGCACGGGGGGCCCCAAATCAATTTCCATTTTAGTCCTATGGATTAATTTGGCAAGAACACCATTTTGTTGGGGCTGGGGCCCCCATTTTTGTTTTGGGGCCTCGTTATGATTGGGAAAAACCAGAAGGTTATCAAGAAATAGGCTAGGGAAACCGACACCCCCAGAGGTTGGAAATTGGGATTGCTGGCCCCAAAAAGCAACCCAAAATAGAATTAGCCGTGGGGGGTACCCCCGATGCCCTAGAGCCCGACACAGCCCCAAAAAATTAATAAGCCAAAAGGGGGAAAGGGGGGAAACTAAACTGCCCCAATAGACCCCAAAGGAAAAATAGCCCCCCAAAAATATTGGCGGTGAACAATGAAGTATAACACAGGAGAAA
>JARQOD010010929.1:0-25401 GCA_033576555.1 Oophaga sylvatica
CAGTCCAAAAGTTACTGTTGTGGGACTATAATCCCCAGCAGGTGACAGGTAAAGAGTAATAAGCTGTAGCTGCTGGAGAACTAGAAGTCCCAGCAGATAAAGTTGGATTAATCTGGAAGAGGAGAACTGCCTGTGGACTACAAATCCCAGGATATCATAGATTCACTAGATGCATAGTTTGGAGCTAACCATAGTGACCATTGCAAGATGTTCTGCAGCAGCAAGGTAGTAGTACTCACACAGATCTGTCGGAGTGTCTCCTCCAGGAGCTCCTGCTGAACATGGTCCTCAGGGAAGGTGTGGGGGCCTCTCGGTGCCCGGGGGTCTCTCAGTGCCCGGGTCCCCTGTCCTGCTCTCTCTAGCTTCACACAGTGAACCCATAGGATTCAGACAGGGTTCAGAGGCATGCTTACATTGCACGCTGTACATGACACGCCTCTGAACCCTGTCTGAACCCCGGCCGGATCCAATCCCAGCGTGCAGCCAGGTGCCATAGCAACGCCACAGGTCTCAGCCTGTCTGCAGTGAGTCCCGCCCGCCCCTTGTCAGCTGTGTGTGGCCGCCTGACCGGCCGCTCTCCGAGTAATTTCATTGTGCGCACCTGCTTCTAAGGGGGGCAGCTGCCCCCCCTGTCCCACAGTGGGTACGCCCATGGTGTGGAGCCAGAAGACCACAGAATCAGAATATTTCCTACTCCGGCACTGAGGAGAAGCACTTCTCCTTCATTTTAAATGTGTTTATTTCTTCTGGCAGAACAGGGGTTAATCGGCCATGTTGGAAATTCCTGTGCTCACAGCTGAGCTTGGTGAGCCACTACTTTTCCCTTTATAATCTGGGCTATGATGCAAATCCTTGTCAGAGTTAGCTTTATTGCTGCATGGCTAATGGAGGGAGAGGCGTTCTTATGAGAAAGAGAGTTGGAGGAATTATTAGTGACTGATTCTTGGTTTGTATGAGTGGTAATTCCTTATGCTTCTCTATTTTGGTTTATTCCCCTACCTCCACACCCCGGTGCATTCCTCTGTTATTTCAGTGAATATTTTGTATGCCTGGAGTTTTCTGTTAACCCTTGTTTGTGTTGTCTTGTTTGTCGGGTTGGTGTACTACAGTGTACAGTACATTTTGTTGATTCACCTTTATCACTAGACCTTTCTGTATTCTATATATTTATATATATATATATATGTCTGCTATTGCCACACCACGGCCATGTCATCTTCTTACTGGTTTTTTATTGTTTTTGTACATGGTGTGTAATGATGTTTCTATGTATTGTATTTTGAAATAAAGTATATATATATTTTTTGAATTACTTTTTTGCAATCACTTTAATATTTTTTTAATTAGTGTTGTAATTTTCATTCACACTAGTTATTCTTAGGGATTCAAGCTCCCAATTTTTCCTTATGATATCTGGCACATAAACTTACAGCAATGTTATAGTTACCCTAGTGAATATTTTGTATGCCTGGAGTTTTCTGTTAACCCTTGTTTGTGTTGTCTTGTTTGTCGGGTTGGTGTACTACGGTGCACAGTAGAGCCCCTCCTCACTGGGTGGAGGAAGAGAACAGACGAAGGCTAACTCAGCAGATAAGGCAAGAGTGGAGGCCCCGGCATCTTCACCTTCAAAGTGTCCCTGGGAGTAGGGCGAGCTAGGGCACCCTCTAGTGTTAGGGACAGGGAAGGAGCCTCTGTTCCCTGGTCATCTGACAGCTGTGTCGTGACAATGGTTGCTTTGTAAGTGGAATACAGTGAATTGGATGTAAAAAAATGCTATAGTTCCAGTCCTATTAAATTCACTATAATTTGCGTCCAATCTTCTTGTAAAGTGTCAATCTCTCAGTTGTCTTAGCAGCGATTGGCACATAAACTTACAGCAATGTTATAGTTACCCTAGTGAATATTTTGTATGCCTGGAGTTTTCTGTTAACCCTTGTTTGTGTTGTCTTGTTTGTCGGGTTGGTGTACTACGGTGCACAGTAAAGCCCCTCTTCACTGGGTGGAGGAAGAGAACAGACGAAGGCTTACTAATACTTACTGTATTGTAAGTGGAATACAGTGAATAGGGTGTAAAAAAATGCTATTGTTCCAGTTCTATTAAATTCACTATAATTTGCGCCCAATCTTCTTGTAAAGTTTCAATCTCTCAGTTGTCTTAGCAGCGATTGGCACATAAACTTACAGCAATGTTATAGTTACCCTAGTGAATATTTTGTATGCCTGGAGTTTTCTGTTAACTCTTGTTTGTGTTGTCTTGTTTGTCGGGTTGGTGTACTACGGTGCCAGGGTGGATAAAAATCATGATTTTTTTAAAAAAATCTAAAAAATCTGATTTTTTTGATTCAAATCGGATTTTTTTTTGATTTAAATCGGATTTTTTTGATTTAAATAGGATTTTTTAATCAAGTTGTACACAAGCAAAACTTTGTCTTTTTGCAAATCAAATTATTTTACACAAATAAAAATATTAAAACAGTTGATGATTATGAAACCTAATAATTTTTATTTGCACTATTAAACAATCAGAATTGAACTACAGAGAGTAAGTACTTTTTAACAATAGCCTATCTCTAACGTTTGAAGTAAGCAAACATCTTCAGTGAATACATCAGTCCTTTAAGCCTACTGTTTATTTAGGACTTTTAATAGGAAAACTAGTTGTCCTGCTTTAGCAGTTCCTAAGCGATTTCGGACTGTTGTGTGCACAAAACCAAATGAAGAAAACAATCTCTCTACTCCTGCCGATGAAGCCGATGCAGTCAGTAGCTGAGTAGCTACATTTATTATCTTCGCTGGAAGAACAAGTGATTGCGACTTCCACCAGTCCAGTGGTTTTAGTTCATTAACGACGTTATCTGCAAACATGTATTTTTGAAATGGTGCAGATTCACACTTCAATTTCAGCACAGTTGCCACAATGTCATGGTTAGTATTGGCGAGCCACTCCATTGCAGAGTTGATTTCCGCCTCAGATAGTTTTTTTCCCTCTGTAGATGGGATGCAAGATATTGGCTAAATAGTGTTCTTCTTTTAATGCTTGGTCCTTGCGGTGGTGTATTGCAACCTTTACATTGTTTGAGAGGTTCAAGCGATCTAGCGAACCTTCTAAATCTTTCCAAACTTCTGTGGCATCAGCTATGGTTGCAGTATCTTTCTGCATTTTATCCAACGCAATAGATATTGGCTTTAACCTTTCCAAAAGGTCCTCGGCATTTCTCTTCACACCAAGATTTAATACTTTGCTTCGTATATTAGCATCAATTTTATCCCGATGTGTTTCACAAATGGACACTAATTTTGACCAGTTGTTAATAAACAGTTCCAAGCATTCAGCCAAGGTATTCCATCTAACATCTTGTGGTAGAACCAACTTCAGTCCTCCCATTTCCTTGTAGGTTGCATGTGCAAAATGATTATTGCGGAAATATTTAACAATTTCTACAACATGTTCCTTGACACCCGAAATATGCAGGTCTTTTGCCAAAAGATGCAACAAATGGGCAGAACAACCGTATGTAATGACATTTGTGTCATCCTCATGTGCCAGTTCCGCTCGCATTTTTGCCACATTGCTTGCGTTATCAGTAACTAAGCTCCTTACTTTACATCCAAACTGTTCTTGGCATTGGTGAATTGAGTTCTTAGCAATTTCAAGTAAATATTCAGCAGTATGTGAATTTCCAGATGTGTCGATTGTGTCTGTAAGGTAAGTTTCACCATCTTCTGTTGTGACACAAGTGCAAATTATGGGGTCGTTGTGGATGTTGCTCCAACCATCCAAGCTCATGTTAACAACTTTGTCTTTCAAATATTTTGTACAAGCCGCTCTTTCTTTGTCGTATACAGCCTGAAGATGTTTTCCTGAGATATCAAATCTACTTGGTGGTTTGTAGCCTGGTCTTATTCCTTCGATCATTTGTACAAACAATGGGTGTTCAACTAGTCGGAAAGAAGAATTGGTTGCAAATATGAATTTAGCAATTAATTCATCAAAATGTTCTTTCTGGCTCGTCGTAGTCTTTAAGAGGAATTTTTCTACACTTTGCACGCAAAGTTTTTTGTTGGGCTGCTTTGTTGAAGTTGTACCCAGATATTGATTGTCACGTGCAGCACAAGCCATATTTGACCCTGAAAGCACAGTAATTAAAAATATAATTCGACTGCGTATTTGAAGAAATATAACGAAAATATTTTGAAACAAACTTTTTGAACAATGTAATGGTCCTCGTCCTATAAGGGCTGTCTCAAAAGTTATGCTACTCAAGTTTCCGGTGAAGTTGCTGTAATATTAGTAATATCAGAGCAACTGAAAAAAATTATGTCACAAAAATTTTAAAAATGTTTTTTTAAAAAAATGGTCAATTTGGCAGACTTCAAAAGTGAATTGTAGCCTACAATAAAAAAAAAAATAGGCGTATACACACTCTTTTATTTTTACTTAACGTTAATCTTCTGTGAAATATTGCCTTAACATAAATTTAAATTCTATACTCCAGAACTAGTGCTAGAAATTTTTCTTTTCATAGACTTTAACCATCCCAGTAAAACGTCTGTTAAAATAGGTTGTAATTGCCAGACTTACCACTAGTGCTAGGGTCCTGGTGCATAAGAAGCTGTGGGGGTTCATTGACATTAGTTGTATCACTATCAACATCTTCATTTCCCTTCTGGTTGCAGTTTTCATAATGTGATTTCAAACGGCAAACAAGTCCTTGGATATCCTTTTGACAGTATTTGCACTTTGCTCTCCCACCTTTCTTTCCAAGCTCTGCTGGCATCTCAACAAAATGAACCCAAATAGGGTCTCTCTTACGACCTGCCATGGCTCACGCAGATCACTTCTGAAGTTTGATTGTTACTACAGCCAAGTACTGCTGACTGACTATCCAACAAGTTTGGGCATGTCAACTGAATGGAAAAAGAAACTGAAACCAAGCTACAGAAAGTGAAACCAAGCTAGAAGTGTGGAGTTAATTGAACAATGATTGAAAGTTTTAGATTTAATCGTGATTTATATTAAAAAAATCTTTTGATTTAAATCAGTGATTTAAATCATGATTAAAATCACGATTTAAATCGATCTGTTTTAACCCCTTCACCCCCAAGGGTGGTTTGCACGTTAATGACCGGGCCAATTTTTACAATTCTGACCACTGTCTCTTTATGAGGTTATAACTCTGGAACGCTTCAACGGATCTTCGCGATTCTGAGATTGTTTTCTCGTGACATATTGTACTTCACGTTAGAAGTAAAATTTCTTCGATATAGCTTGCGTTTATTTTTGAAAAAAACGCAAATATGGCGAAAATTTTTAAAATTTTGCAATTTTCAAACTTTGAATTTTTATTCCCTTAAAACAGAGAAATATGTCACATAAAATAGTTAAGAAATAACATTTCCCACATGTCTACTTTACATCAGCACAATTTTGGAACCAAAATTTTTTTTTGTTAGGAAGTTATAAGGGTTAAAAGTTGACCAGCGATTTCTCATTTTTACAACAAAATTTACAAAGCCATTTTTTTTAGGGACCACCTCTCATTTGAAGTCACTTTGAGGGGTCTATATGGCAGAAAATACCCAAAAGTGACACCATTCTAAAAACTGCACCCCTCAAGGTACTCAAAACCACATTCAAGAAGATTATTAACCCTTCAGGTGCTTCACAGGAACTAAAGCAACGTGGAAGGAAAAAATGAATATTTAACTTTTTAGCCACAAAAATGATCTTTTACAAACTTTTTTTTTATTTTCACAAGGGTAAAAGGAGAAAATGGACAAATAAGGTTGTTATGCAATTTCTCCTGAGTACGCCAATACCCAATATGTGGGGAAAACCACTGTTTGGGCACACGGCAGAGCTCGTAAGGGAAGGAGCGCCGTTTGACTTTTTCAAACTAAAATTGGCTGGAATTGAGATTGGACACCATGTCGTGTTTGGAGAGCCCCTGATGCGCCTAAACAGTGGAAACCCCCACAAGTGACACCATTTTGGAAACTAGACCCCCTAAGGTACTTATCTAGATCTGTTGTGAGCACTTTGAACTCCCAAGTGTTTCACAAAAGCTTATAATGCCTGGGTGTGAAAAAAAAAAAAAACAATTTTCCACAAAAATGATTTTTTAGTCCCAAATTTTTGAATTTTCCCAAGGAAATTGGACCCCAAAAGTTGTTGTCCAATTTGTCCTGAGTACGCTGATACCCCATATGTGGGGGGGGGGAACTGTTTGGGTGCACGGCAGGGCTTGGAAAGGAAGTAGTAACGTTTTGGAATGCAGACGTTGATGGGGGTCATGTTCCGTTTGCAGTGCCCCAGATGAGCCTAAACAGTGGAAACCCCCCACAAGTGACCCCATTTTGGAAACTATACCCCCTAAGGAACTTATCTAGATCTTTGGTGAGCACTTTGAACCCCCAAGTGCTTCACACAAGTTTATAATGCCCGGGCATGAAAATAAAAAATCCTATTTTTTTCCCACAAAAATTATCTTTTAGTCACTAATTTTTATATTTTCTCAAGGGTAACAGGAGAAATTGGACCACATAAGTTGTTGTACAATTTGTCCTGAGTACACTGATACCCCATATGTGGGTGGGAACCACTGTTTGGGCGCACGGCAGAGCTCGGAATGGAAGGAGCACCATTTGACTTTTTCCAACCAAAATTGGCTGGAATTGAGATTGGATGCCATATTGCATTTGGAGAGCCCCTGATGTACCTAAACAGTGGAAACCCCCCACAAATGACCCCATTTTGGAAACTAGACCCCCTAAGGAACTTTTCTAGATCTTTGGTGAGCAATTTGAACCCCCAAGTGCTTCACACAAGTTTATAACGTAGAGCCGTAAAATTTAAAAATCATATTTTTTCCACAAAAATGATCTTTTCACCCCAATTTTTATTTTTCCAAGGGTAACAAGACTCCAAAAGTTATTGTGCAATTTGTCCTGAGTGCGCTGATACCCCATATGTGGGGGTAAACCACTGTTTGGGTGCATGGCAGAGTTTGGAAGGGAAGGAGCGCCGTCTGACTTTTTCAACGCAGAATTGGCTGGACGCCATGTCGTGTTTGGAGAGCTCCTGATCTGCCTAAACAGTGGAAACCCCCATAAATGACGCCATTTTGGAAACTAGACCCCTCAAGGAACTTATCTAGATGTGTGGTGAGAACTTTTAACCCCCAGGTGTTTCACTAAAGTTTATAACGTACAGCCGTAAAATAAAAAATCTTTTTTTTTTTTTACAAAAATGATTTTTTCGTCCCCAATATTTTATTTTCACAAGGGTAACAGAAGAAATTGGAACCCAAAAGTTGTTGTCCAATTTGTCCTGAGTACGCTGATACCCAATATGTGGGAGAAAACTACTGTATGGGCGCACGTCAGGGCTCGGAAGGGAAGTAGTGACGTTTTGGATTGCAGACTTTGATGGAATGGTCTGGGGGCGTCATGTCACATTTGGAGAGCCCCTGATGCACCTATACAGTGGAAACCCCCACAAGTGACCCCATTTTGGCAAATAGACCCCACAAGGAACTTATCTAGATGTGTGGTGAGCACTTTGAACCCCGAAGTGCTTCACAGAAGTTTCTAAGGTACAGCCGTAAAAATAAAAAATCTTTTTTTTTTTTACAAAAATGATTTTTTTTGCCCCCAATATTTTATTTTCACAAGGGTAACAGGAGAAATTGGACCCCAAAAGTTGTTGTCCAATTTGTCCTGAGTACGCTGATACCCAATATGTGGGAGAAAACTACTGTATGGGCGCACGTCAGGGCTCGGAAGGGAAGTAGTGACGTTTTGGATTGCAGACTTTGATGGAATGGTCTGGGGGCGTCATGTCGCATTTGGAGAGCCCCTGATGCGCCTAAACAGTGGAAACCCCCCACAGTGACCCCATTTTGGAAAATAGACCCCACAAGGAACTTGTCTAGATGTGTGGTGAGCACTTTGAACCCCGAAGTGCTTCACAGAAGTTTATAACGCACAGCCATAAAAATAAAAAATCCTTTTTTTTTTTGCAAAAATGATTTTTTTGCCCCAATATTTTATTTTTACAAGGGTAACAGGAGAAATTGGACCCCAAAAGATGTTGTCCAATTTGTCCTGAGTACGCTGATATCCAATATGTGGGAGAAAACTACTGTATGGGTACACGTTGGGGCTCGGAAGGGAAGTAGTGACGTTTTGGATTGCAGACTTTGATGGAATGGTCTGGGGGCGTCATGTCGCATTTGGAGAGCCCCTGATGCGCCTAAACAGTGGAAATCCCCAACAAGTGACCCCATTTTGGAAAATAGACCCCACAAGGAACTTATCTAGATGTGTGGTGAGCGCTATGAAGCCCCAAGTGCTTCACAGAAGTTTATAATGTACAGCCATAAAAACAAAAAAATATTTTTTTTTGTACAAAAATGATATTTTCGCCCCCAGTTTTTTATTTTCCCAAGGGTAGCAGAAGAAATAGGACAAATTGCACAATAACTCTTGGGGTCCAGAGTACGCTGATACCCCATATGTGGGGATAAACTACTGTTTGGACGCATGGCAGAGCTGAGAAGTGAAGGAGCACCGTTTGACTTTTTCAACGCAGAATTGGCTGGAATTGAGATCAGACGCCATGTCACATTTGGAGAGCCCCTGATGTGCCTAAACAGCGGAAACCCCCCAATTCTAACTCCAACTCTAACCCCAACACACCCCTAACCCTAGTCCCAACCCTAACCACAAACCTAACCCTAACACACCCCTAATCCCAACCCTAACCCTAATCTTAACTTTAGCGCCAACCCTAACCCTAACTTTAGCCACAACCCTAACCCTAACCCTAATGGGAAAATGGAAATAAATACTTTTTTTTAATTTTATTATTTTTCCCTTACTAAGGGGGTGATAAAGGGGGGTTTGATTTACTATTTATAGCGGGTTTTTATGATTGGCAGCTGTCACGCTAAAAGACGCTTTTTATTGCAAAAATAGTTTTTGCATCATCACATTTTGAGAGCTATAATTTTTGCATATTTTGGCCCACAGAGTCATGTGAGGTCTTATTTTTTGCGGGACGAGTTGACGTTTTTATTGGTACTATTTTCGAGCACGTGACGTTTTTTGATCGCTTTTTATTTCGATTTTTGGGAGGTTAGAATGAACAAAAATCAGCAATTCATGAATTTCTTTTGGGGGAGGCGTTTATACCGTTCCGCGTGTGGTAAAATTGATAAAGCAGTTTTATTCTTCGGGTCAGTACGATTATGGCGATACCTCATTTATATCATTTTTTCATGTTTTGGCGCTTTTATAGAATAAAAACAATTTTATATAAAAAATAATTATTTTTGCATCGCTTTATTCTGCGAGCTATAACTTTTTTATTTTTTCGCTGATGATGCTTTATGACGGCTCGTTTTTTGCGGGACAAGATGACGTTTTCAGCGGTACCATGTATTTTTATATCGGTCTTTTTGATCGCGTGTTATTCCACTTTTTGTTCGGCGGTATGATGATAAAGCATTGATTTTTTGCTTCGTTTTTTTTTTTTTTTTTTTTAAGGGGTTCACTAAAGGGGTTAACTAGTTGGACAATTTTATAGGGGGGGTCGTTACGGATGCGGCGATACCAAATATGTGTACTTTTATTGTTTTTTTTTTTTTATTTACAGGAAGAAGTGAATTTATTGGGGAATATTTTTTTTTTTTTTTATTATTTTGGATTTTTTTTTTACACATGTTTATTTTTACTTTTTTAACTTTTTTACTTTGTCCCAGGGTGGGACATCACAGTATTTTATCAGATCGCTGGTGTGGCAGTGTGCACAGCACTCTGTCACACCAGCGATCGCACAGGCATAGATGCAGGCTTCTCAGTGCCTGCTCTCGGCAGGCACTGAGGTAGCCGCCTCCCTCCAGGACCCCGGCGCCATCTTGGATCCGGGTCCTGGGAGGGAGGAAGCCCTCAGAACAGCGCGATCACATCGCGCTGCTCTGAGGGTCTCAGGGGGGCGCGCAGGGAGCCCCCACCCTGCGCGATCCTCCCCTGTGCCCCCAGTACACCGCGATCATGTTTGATCGCGGTGTGCTAGGGGTTAATGTGCCGGGAGCGGTCCGTGACCGCTCCTGACACACAGTCATGGGTGTCAGCTGTGATAATCAGCTGACACCCGGCGGCGATTAGCTGCGCTCCCCTCAGGAGCGCAGCTGATCGCCTATGACGTACTATCCCGTCCCCGGTCATACGGGCCCAGGTACCATGGACGGGATAGTACGTCCGATGGCAGTAAGGGGTTAAATAGAAAAAAATCATTTGATTTAAATCATGATTTAAATCGTTGATTTAAATCGGTGTGATTTAAATCAATCCACCATGTACGGTGCACAGTAGAGCCCCTCTTCACTGGGTGGAGGAAGAGAACAGACGAAGGCTTACTAATACTTACTGTATTGTAAGTGGAATACAGTGAATAGGGTGTAAAAAAATGCTATAGTTCCAGTCCTATTAAATTCACTATAATTTGCGCCCAATCTTCTTGTAAAGTGTCAATCTCTCAGTTGTCTTAGCAGCAATTGGCACATAAACGAGGGGCCTCGGTGTGGCACGCAGGCTGTATACAATGGGTGAGTTCTGACATGTGCCTTAGTTATAATGGAAATGACTGCTTTTCCTCTCATTTTGGCAGTCAGTCAGTGACCTTTGTGAGATATTAGGAGCACATGTTTCTTTCTTCTTATATATGCGGGCTTTTCTCTTCTTTCTATTTAAGACATAGTCTTTATATTGTTCGATTAGAAGGAATATACCGTTATGCCCTACATGCATATTAATATATTACCATATATTCCATTCTACTTTTGGTCATTGGTAATGTGCACATTTTGTTGATTCACCTTTATCACTAGACCTTTCTGTATTCTATATATTTATATATATATGTCTGCTATTGCCACACCACGGCCATGTCATCTTCTTACTGGTTTTTTATTGTTTTTGTACATGGTGTGTAATGATGTTTCTATGTATTGTATTTTGAAATAAAGTATATATATATTTTTTGAATTACTTTTTTGCAATCACTTTATTATTTTTTAATTAGTGTTGTAATTTTCATTCACACTAGTTATTCTTAGGGATTCAAGCTCCCAATTTTTCCTTATGATATCTGGCACATAAACTTACAGCAATGTTATAGTTACCCTAGTGAATATTTTGTATGCCTGGAGTTTTCTGTTAACCCTTGTTTGTGTTGTCTTGTTTGTCGGGTTGGTGTACTACGGTGCACAGTAGAGCCCCTCCTCACTGGGTGGAGGAAGAGAACAGACGAAGGCTAACTCAGGAGATAAGGCAAGAGTGGAGGCCCCGGCATCTTCACCTTTGAAAGTGTCCCGGGGAGTAGGGCGATCTAGGGCACCCCCTAGTGTTAGGGACAGGAAGGAACCTCTGGTTTCAGGTCATCTGACAGCTGTGTCGTGACAATGGTTGCTTTGTAAGTGGAATACAGTGAATAGGGTGTAAAAAAATGCTATAGTTCCAGTCCTATTAAATTCACTATAATTTGCGCCCAATCTTCTTGTAAAGTGTCAATCTCTCAGTTGTCTTAGCAGCGATTGGCACATAAACTTACAGCAATGTTATAGTTACCCTAGTGCAGGAAAATCAGTGGCAAGAAAGTATTTGAATACTTTTATATGAAATGTCTGTACTATATATAGCACATTTTATTATTTTATGTTCAATACTAAATAATTTAAATGCAGCTTCTTGTGCAAAGTGTGCTGAATGTTTACCAGCAGCAAGGACAACCATTAAGAATGACATTTTTTTCATGTGCATTACAAATTGAGTTGCTTTGATGTTATCTTTAAATGTATTATTTAACAAAATATCAACTTGAGTGTTTGAGGAAAAACCTTTACCCCTCTTACTGGAAATCCTTGAAAAAATAAAATACATCAAAAAGCTGCAATAGATTGTAAATATTAAGAAAAAAACATTGAATTCCTTTGTGAATAAGACAGTAAAGTGAAGTAAGAACCTTTGACTCTGAATATTCATCTTTCTTTCATTTTTTTTAATTTGACTCATGCTACAAGGTTTTGTATTGTTTAAGAATAGCATTGCATGTTCTTCTCAAGGTGCTATGATTAATCCATTTTCTGGTGGCAAAGGCGTAACTTGAAGCTGTAAGCCCATAATTAAAATTTGCCAGTACTGTGCCTCCTGAAAAACAGAAATTGCCTCAAAATTGGGCAACTTGAATTAAAAGTGCTCCACATACCTTCATGTGCCCTAAATGACCTAAACTCTGAGTTCCAAATACCTCGAAAAGTTCCCATTCTGCTCCAACAGTTTCCACTATTTGCTGTAGTACAGAGAAGTCATTGCCACTTCCAGCTGCACTCCAGAAGTGATGTTATTGCAATGTCAAATTTACAAGGAAGATGCATAGGTTCATCAGGGTGCCAAGGAAATGCATGGTAAAAATTAAGTAGCAAGTTTTTGAAGGTCTTACCTCCTAATTTTGTTCCTTTTTGGTCATAGATATTTTATAATTTTCCTTTTTTAAGATTAGTTTTCATTTACTGGTTGCTCAATGGCACATCATATTGCAGTTAATTGTTCCTGAAATTATAAAACTAGCATTCAAGAGTGAAAATCGCCAAAACACTCACAGTTTAGGAAAGGCATAGACTAGTGATGGGCAAGTGTGCTCGGCACTGCTCAATACTTGATTGAGCATCGGGGTGCTTGATCAAGTAGGAAGCAGTAACGAGTATCGCATGGTGCTCAAGTGCTCCAATTGCAGTAAGATCTCTCTCATCCTCCCGAAAAAGGCCTCAGTTTGTCATTCACTTCTATTATGCTTGCTATTCGAGTCGAAAATGTCCGAGCGTCCGGCGTGCTCGATTAGAGTACCGAGCACTCGAGAATTTCACTGCCCGGCAACACTAGCATAGACCACTGGTGAGAAATATGCCCCAGGAGACATAAGCGTGTAAATTTCTCAGAACAGTAATACCTTGAGACATTCTGCATGTAATGAGTCAAAGGGAGGACAGGAAGGGCACACATGCATCATTTCAGAGAATAAAGTACCTGTCTGCAATCATGCAGCCAGCTGCAATTCATGCTGCCCGCAATTTTTTTTTTACATTTAAACACTATTCTCCTTTTCTCAGTGATAAAAAGCCATAATCAAGAATTCTATCTTGTTTGCTAGTGTACACACATGGAAAGTAAGATTTGGCAACAGCCCACTGTATTGTTGTGGTGCCTAGAGTTGTAAAATTACAGTACTAGTAAAACAGCTATGCATAAGGTTAAACTTCTTTTAAATAACTTTTTTTTTTTTTGCATTTAATTTTTCTTTTTTAAAATTGCTCCTCACATGACAAAAATATGTAAAAAAAGAAATCTACATTGCTAGTTAGATATGTGCCTGAAAAAACCCATAAGGCAACAGAATGCATTATTGCATGCATTATTGTCGTGGGGTGTGTGGTTGATAAATTGGATTGGGAAAATATTGTAATATTGTAAAATTAAAATAAGTGTTCAAAACATGCAAAAAATAAAAATAAAACATGCACACTTTGTGAGCAGGACAGTTGCATTAAAATTCCTGAAATGTTGGGTATTGGAATTTTCTGTTATCCTTGAAAGAATAAAACCCTTTAAAAATAGAATTGCAAAATACGTGTGAAAGATGTTGCTTATGGCTTGACCATCTCACAAGCCTGAAGGGCACTTTCTCAGCCATATTAGCTTTGGTCACAGTATTTTTCTTTAATAGGAACATTAAAACTGAGGGGAATTAAACTGCCCTCCTTGTTTGTAATGCACCAAGAATGAAAAAAAAATGCTGTTAATAAGGTTCTGTTCTGCAGTGTATCATGGATCAATGAAAGCAGTAGTCCACAACAGGCTATGCTTACCCGCGCTGCTGGTGATATTCCAGCTCTTCCGGGGCTCGCGTGACGTTGGTGTGCCGTGGGAACCCTGCAACCAATCAGTGACCTATTCACTCTCAGTTCCTATGGATGTAATTGACATACGGAGGAAGAAAGAGAGCAGTAGCAGCAGTCACGTCTTCCGTGAGTCAATTTCAGCTAAAGGGTTTGAAAGGTTTTGCTGATTGGGTGCATGATTCATGTGACATAACTTGCACCTCACTATCAATTGCATCTACAGTATGTATTATTACTCAAACACTGGAATGACCACTTACATTGTCTATTTTCTCCAGGGCTGTAGTAGTACACCACAGTCTGCTTTAGGTCTTTCTAGGCCTTTCTATCCCTATCTTTAATTATGTGCTGGGTGCATTATCATTATTCTCCTATCATAAAACCTTGAAATGGCCACTGCTTATCCTGCCTCATTTGTGATAGTCCTTCCTTAATGGAGGTGTTAGACCATGTGATGCATGGCATTATGGGAAAGTCCTAGTGGCCATCCCTGACATCATGTGAGTCTGGTCTTTGGCTGTCGCAATGTTTGGCAATGTGTAAATTGAAGCTGGACATTTTTTTGTGATCCGTGTAAATTGAATGAAATTCAAAGCGAATTTGATTTGCAAAGAATCAATTTTATAATCTCTATAAATAATACATTCACTTAAAAAGTATTGTTTACTACATTTTATTATACTACAAGTAGACCCATTGGGGTATTAAATTTTTTTTAAAAAGAACATAGACTCATCTACTGACCCAAGCTGGCCTGCTACACTGCTGCCTGTGTCCCCTATCAGTCTCTTGGCTTTCTCTGCTGGCAGAGGTCTTAAAAGGTTGCTGAATAGCTGCAGACATCACATTCTATGCAAGCCAGAAGACACAGGGGCCAATTCATCAAAGCTTTTACGCCAGAAAAGTGACATAAAAGCTTTGAAAGGTCACAACATTTTTGCTCAACGGGGAGTTGCGCAACTTTTAGCATTTTTTTCTCGACAATTTAACTCAGCTTCGACAAAATGGGTGCAATGGATGCAACTCAGGAAGAGCTGGGAAGGGACAGCTTTCCAAATTCATCAAAAATGCTGGCGCTTTGTATGCCCAAAATGCTTAATTTCTGGTGCAGCACATGGAAGCACATGCCACTTAGCCTCCTAATGAATTACAGCATGATGAATCGGCCTCACAATCTCTCTTCTGGCGCCTATTGAATGTGAACATTGCAGTTGATCACTAACTGCTGTACTATGATGTTCTCAACCAGACTAGGAAAGCAGAAGTCTAGCAGGGGGCACAAGTAGTTGTGTGGCAGAATGGGGGAGGTCAAGGAGGTGTGTTCTTTTTTGCTTTTTTTTACCCCCATGTGCTCATTAATAGTATACAAAATATAGTGGACAACTCCTATAAAAAGAAAATGATCTGATCTATATTAAACAATATTCGCTCCATTTTCATGTTTTTATTTGCTATCTATTACATCGAGAAAAATGGAGATCACTGTTTTAATAAAGGAAGGGATTGCTAAAAGTGTTAAACAGAAAATAAAGGAAACTATTTCATAATCATGTCACAAGCAAAATACTCTAGAATATAAAAAATCCAAATCTATTTCACAATTAAATTACATTATTGATTTTTATAGAGGGTAAGAAATTTCTGAAATTACCTGTTTATGTTGTTCCCTTGGCAACGCTAATTGCTAAAAGCGATCTGGTATGGAATCTGAAGTAAACAGACTATATGAAGCCAAGTATTAATTTATTTGTCAATGTGTGGTGAAAACACGGATCTATTTGTTCTGGCTTAATGACAGACATTACCATCGCAGTGAGATGTACTCAATATACTATCAGCATGAAGACAGATTATAATGGAATAACAGCTTGATAGAGCACTCCATGGTGATCAAGTAACGAGCTGCTATTTGCATTCCAGTGACGAGTTCTGCATCACGCCGGCAGTACTGATTATATTCATTTTAATGCACTTAAGCTAGATACTTCAAAAATTATGCTTTTATTTCCTTTCTTCACAAATATACAGTGGACTCATGCATAAATGCAGTATCATGTACCCTGGAGACCTTTTTTTGTGGATTAACACATCATTATCTATTTTACCATTAAACCTTTTACTGAACAGAACACAATTATAGCTCTAGTAATATTTTGTTTAGGTGTTTTTTTTTCAGTAAACCACACCTAACGTGAAAAAGTAAGGACACCCCTTATAAAATATGACATATACCACTGGTGTATAACATGCTGCCCAGTGGACACACGTGGACCATAATGTCCTTCTTTGCGATCCACCACCATCTGGACACAGAAATTCTTGCCTTCCATTCTCTCTCACTTTTGTGTTTTTTTTTAAGTCAATTTCTTTTTTGTCTTGTGGTGTTGTGATTTTTGCACCAATTCTTCTAAATGGCGCATACAATTTGGCACAAAATCAAAAATTGTCTTTTTTTTCTGTTTCAAACTGTTTTTGTGACTTTTTGTAGAAAGTCACAGATTTGGAAAAATGGAGCAAAAGGTGCATTGAAATGAAATACCAGCATACTCACAAAACGTACAGGGGGGGGACACTGGAGTTGATTTTGGACCACATTTTGCGACTTTATAAAAAGTCTCAATTGATGAGTCAGGCATAAACATCTGGAATTGCTAAACTCTATCCATAAATCGAGACACAAACAAAAAAAACAAGCGAGTACATGTAAAATAGACGTAAAAAAGGTGCAAATAGAATAAAGAATTAAGTGGTAACAAAAGACCCCATAACTAGTGTTGAGCGATACGATACCGCAAGTATCGGGTATCGGCCGATATTAGCTCTATCGGACTTTCGATACTTAGTTCCGATATTTTCGTCTTATCGGATACCGGAATCGGATTTGTCACTGTCACTGTCAGTGTCCGTCGGTCGGGTCTGTCAGGAGTCAGCGGCACTTACCTGGCAGAAGATCTCCGGCGTCACGGGCTGGACTGCTTGATGGCCGCCATCATCTTTCCCCGGCGGTCACATGCAGTTTCTCGCGATAACTGCAGTGACTGCTGGGTAATCCCGGCCGTAAAGCAGTCAGTCCGATGACGTCACCGCCGGGGAAGCAGGTAATCAGCTGTGCTGCGTCGAGATGACAGGCTCTGCCTGTCATTGCGATGTAGCAGAGCTGGATCGTCGTGGGACCCTCGTTACTATGGACTGCGTCGGACAGGTGGTATACTGTTGGTTTGTTTTTTTTCTTTTTTTACAGGAGATCGATGGCGTCGCAGGAATGAGAGTATAATAAAAGAAATGAAAACTGTGTTGTCTCTTTTATTTCATTAAAATACTTTTTTCTTGCTGTGTCTTTTTTTTTATACATTTAAAAACTTTGGGATTAATAATGGATCGGTGTCTTATTGACACCTCTCCATTATTAACCGGGCTTATTCTCACCGTGCAATCAACGGTGACATTAACCCCTTATTACCCCACTTGCCACCGCTACAGGGCACTGGGAAGAGCCGGGTAAAGTGCCACAATTGGCACATCTTTTGATGCGCCAAATGTGGGGCTGCTGTAGCCTGGTATTATCAGGCTGTTGAGGGCCAAAATCCATGGGCCTTGACAGTCTTTTAATACCAGGCCGCAGCAGTCTGCATTTTACTTGGCTGGTTAACAAAAATAGGGGGATCCCCACGCCATTTTTTTTCGAGGGGATCCCCTATTTTTGCTAACCAGCCAAGCTAAGCAGACTGCTGTGGCCTGGTATTATCAGGCTGGCAAGCAGGGTCGGACTGAGGCACCGGGACACCGGAGAAACCTACGGTGGGCCTCAGCTCCTGCGTGGTGGACCCTGATTTGAAAGGATAGGTCGCGGGGCAGAGGGGGCGGTGGCCCCGGGGCCCGCGCTCTGAGGGGGCCCACCCGGAGCTACGATACAGTTACATTCTGCGGCAGAGAGCAGGGAGAATGGGGCCTGAACAGGCATTGGGGGGGCCCGGTGCCAGCAGTGGGCCCCCCACCCGTCATCGGAGGGTCAGCTGTATCGGCATCCAGCCGATAAAGCTGAAAGCATGGAGAGAGAAGGTGCGAGCGCTCCTTCTCTCCCATAATCCCCCTCTCAGCGTATTACAGCGGGCGCAATAACATCACCTACCGGCGCCTGCTGTCAGACGCTGAGAGGGAGAACAGTGAGCAGCACAGGAGCCGGGAGGTGAGTTTTTTTTTAAATTTTTTTTTTAATGGGGGTGCAGTTGAGTCCTGGCTAGAGAAGTCGTCATGTCGGTGTGGGCCAGATGGAAAATACATGAAAAGTGAACAATTCCATTAGAAAGAACATCAGCGGTAAGTCATTATCTGTACCTGTGCTGTAATCTATATGTTCTGTAGGACTGGTATTATTTAACACAGACCATATGGCGGTAATATCAATATTGGTCTTTTTATATATAGATTATTTTGGCCAACAGCGCGGTCAATTGCTGAGGTTCTCTGATGATGGGCCCACTCAGAAGTTTTGCCCCCACTAAACCAAAACCCTAGCTACGCCTATGGCTCTCTCTCTAGTCTTTCTTTCTCGCTCTCTGTTCTTTCCTTCTCGCTCTCTGTTCTTTTTTCTCTCTGTTCTTTCTTTCTCTCTTTTCTTTCTTTCCTCTCTTTCTTTCTCTGTTTGTTCTTTCTCTCTCGCTGCTCTTTCTTTCTTTTCCTCAGTACAAGCCACTTGTAATGTATGTAGTACAGTTCATATAGCGTCTTGTGCTTGGGTGCGATGAACATACATGAGACACAGGTTTGATATAGAAAAGTCCTGTATTACTTCATACAAGTTGGCAGAAATAGTCACACAGTTTGCAGACACAGAAGCAGGAGACACAGCAGGCCAGAGTAAACTAAGCTCAGCAAATCACTCTCCAACACAGATTCAGGATCTTCTTCTCTGTTACCGTAAGTCCATGCAAACGTGGGTCTTTCAAAGAGCAGGGTTCAGAGTCCACAAGTGCTTCAGAGTTCCTCAGTAGGAATAGCTGGAGTACAAGGTCCAAGGCTTACAGGAGTCAAGTCACAGGTTCACTGCAGGCTAGATTCTGAAGCACTGATTGCTCAGCTGTGGCTGCTTAAGAAGCAAAGGAGAGAATCAGGGCGGGAACATGCAAGCTGGAAACTCCATTTTGACTGAGGGCAAGATAGCTACAGAAAGACAGAAAGTAAAATGGCTGACGAACAAACTGAGTTTCAGGAATATATACATAGAACCTTACACCACTGAGCCCTCATTACCAGTCAGTGTGATCAGCAGTGCTAAATGGTTACGCTTGGGGCGAGGATATGGGTGTGATTAGCTGTGAAATGGGTGTTGTCGGGGCGTGGCCTAAAATTTTCAGCGGCGCGCAACACGCGCCGCAGCCTTTAATCCTCTTTCCTGTCTTCCAAATTTGGGAGGTATGCTGTATGACCTCCCTACAACTTCTGGCCATGCTCCTGATGAGCGTGACAGATGGTCTCGTGAGGGATCTCCTCCCACACCTGGACTAAAGCATCCACCAACTCCTGGACAGTCTGTGGTGCAACGTGGCATGGCCTAAAATTTTCTGCAGCATGCACAGCGTGCCACAGCCTTTGTCCCTCTTTCCCTTATTCAAAGGTTGGGAAGTATGATGTTGGGCCGCAAGAATATATTTTCTCTGGTGGGCCCAAGGTACTCCAGTCCGACGCTGCTGGCAAGGTCCATGTATGTTGGCTCCTTAACAGCCTTAAATACCATGCCTCAGCAGCAGGGGCGTACATATAAATCATGGGGCCCCATAGCAAAAGTCTGAATGTTCCCCACCCCCCTAAAAAAAAACCCAGAGGCATTTGTAAATGTAAAGTGCCAGCACAGTGAGGGAAGTTGAGTCGCACAGAGACAGGGGTTTTGGGGGTACTCGGCACCGATCACGTCGACTTCTATGGGGGATGTCAAGAGTAGCACAGCTCGGTCCGTGACCTGGGCGATCACTGGAATGTGGGATATTTCCAGGGGATGATAGAATGTTCGTGTAATTTGTCGTGACGCCACCTGTAGTACCTGGTCAGGGTGTCCAGCGCTGCTGTGCAGGTCCTCTGGAAGGCATGGTGTAGTGCAGGTAGGTGAAAAGTCTTCTACAGGTAACACGCTATCCTTCCAGGGCAGATAGAAGTGAGATAGAGCAATGGTGCAAAGTGATGTAGCAGAGTGGACTATGCGACGTAGTAAGAAAGCAGGAAACACTTCAAGTTAAACGTTGCATAATAAAATTTTTAATAATAACATTACAAAAGTGCAAATGGCTTATATTATGTGACATGTTTTGTTACTGTTCATACCCTTGATATGTGTTATACATGTGTGTTAATAAATACATATTCAACAAAAGTGCAAATAGCATTAGTGCCGAAGTTCGTGGAGACTTCTTAGGACTACCCCCACCGGGGTAACTTCACAGTGTCCTTTACTTGTGCTTGTGGAGGACCCGCTCCAAACCTCCAACTGTGGTCTTGGGTGGGCTGCAAGACTTTCCTTTAGCAGACCTCACTTTCGGCCACACCAAACGGGTTTTTAGTTTCTGAGGTAGTTGAAAATAGTGCACAGTAAAGTTTTTTGTAAAACCAAGATGGAGCACCGAAGTGCCAACTATTTACAGAAAAGTTTGTGAGCCAGTACAGTTCATGGCTTCAAAGTTCAACATTTTCATTACAGTGAAACACCATTACCCAACCTGGGTATATTAAGGCAACAATAAACTTGTTCTTCTGAACATTCACCCGTCCGGGTACATCAAACCATTACCCAACCTGGGTATATTAAGGCAACAATAAACTTCTTTTTATGAACATTCACCCGTCCGGGTACATCAATAATTTAACTATTTACATACAGAGACCCTGTCCGGGTTATTTAGACTTCTTTGGCTGGCCTCTTCCAGGTACCACCTGGTACTCTTCTGGAGCTTGCCAAACATCCGTGACAGGAGGGTCCACCCAGACCTGATGACGTCGTGTGGCCTGTACAGTGACATCGTGACCCGCTATCTGGGTCTGTGTGGCCACCTCTTTCATCTCCCTCCGGGTCTGGACCCCTATGTCCCGGACTGAACGAACCCCAGGGGGCCTAACAGGCGCCGGGTACGGGCCAGCTATCATTATCATGTCCATAGCTGGGGCTGCTGAGGAGACCACTGAGGGAGGCTGGGGAGATTTACGGCGTGGGTGGGCACTTGTGCAGAGGCCTGGTTGGGGGAGGCTGAAGGCTCGTAGGGTCTGTCAGTTTCCTGACACTCTGGGGAGTAGGGGTCGCACCTGGTAACATTTAGGGCGTACCATCCATTGTAACCCCAGTGTCGGGTGTAAGTCACCAAGTCTCCTGGCAACAGGTCCCTCCCCGGGTGTCCTTCTGGGAGGTGAGCCTCCACGTCCCGCGTTACAAAAACTTCTAAATAAAGTCCAGGCTCCTGGATGAAGCCCCAACCACCTTTTAACTTAAAGTTCCGTACTGCACCCTTACGCCGCGGCTCCCTCACCGTACTTTTATCCTTTCTCATACGTGCCTTCTCTGCCAGGTCCTTCTCCAGGTGACGTTGCCGAAGCTTTTGGGATTCTCGCTGCTCCCTTTGTCGCTCTGCTTCCCGCTCCCGACGTCTCCACTCTTCCTCCTGACGCCGGTTGTAATTCTCCTCCACCAGCATCTCCATGTCTCCACCATCAAACGCCAGCTTACGATGTACTTTTTGCGGCAGCTCTCCTGGCGCCCGCCAGTCCTGGCGGCGCTCACCTGCGGCGGAAGCAGCCGGCTCTGGAACAGATGACGGTCGGGGCTCCGGTACAGGCAGGTAGAGCTCTGGTGCCTGCGCGGCCTCCTCCATGAGGACGGGTGTCGCTTCTTCTGCCTCAGCGACGGGGGCAGACAGCGGGATCTGGGGTGCTGGTGCGGCGTTTTCTGCAGGAACGGGTGCCTCCACTGTGATACTGGCAACCAGTTCAGATTGCAAGGGCTGGGATGCCCGCACGGCCTCCTGTACTGGAACGGGTGCCTCCACTGAGATACTGGCAACCGGTTCAGATTGCAAGGGCTGGGATGCCCGCACGGCCTCCTGTACTGGAACGGGTGCCTCCACTGAGATACTGGCAACCGGTTCAGATTGCAGGGGCTGGGATGCCCGCACGGCCTCCTCTACTGGAACGGGTGCCTCACCTTCCGGTACAGACACTTCAGGGGGTAAGAGGGATTGGCGCCGCTCCAATTGTAGTTTTAGGGCCCGCCAGCTCGCTTCCATCCTGGCGACCTCCTCCCGGTGCCGGGCCAGGTCTCTCAGGGTATCCTCCGCTTCTTCCAGCGTAGGAGGGTTACCAGGCCGGGTGCCAAACGGTGGCTCCGTGGCGATCGGGTCGCTTCCGTGGGGGGAGAGCTCTGACTCCTCCATCCCTTCCCACTTCTGCTCACGTCCATTCGCCATCGCAGCAAAGTCACATGTGTCATTAGCATCAGGAGTGGCGACATCTTTTGTAGGGAGGCGGGACCTTCGCGTTCGTTTACTCCCACTGAGGAGGATGAGGAGGCGGAACTCCAGAGCTGTGGGGCACGATCTTACATTGCAGTAACATTTAGAGTGTGCGGACATCGTTTTCGTGCCACGGAGTGAGTGTACGCCCACGAGAGCACGCCCTTATTCTTCACCTGTGCCTCGTGGCGCAGATATGACGGAAAAATGGCAAATACAGTCTATGATGATTTTTGCAATTCTCAAGCAAAAAAACAGTTCAATTAAGGCACACAGGACTCGCTTATAGCGAGCTTCTGAATCCTGTTCGCTGGGTGCGATGCAACATCTCTGTGGCGACTGGACCCTCGGGTGCTTCTGTCTTTTCACAAATGCCGGCTTTACCCGGCAATTGAATCAGAGGCTATTTTACTATGTAGAACTGAATAAACTATAAATATATGTATATATATATGTCACAATGACATGTATATATTGTGAGACAGTGAGGATATGTGGTGACTGGGTGTACATTTCACCTAGGTTCTTTGCTAACTATAAGGGAAATATGTGGCTTTGTAGACCTGGTGGTAGAGAGAGGTCACTACACCTTGCATTCATTGCACACTTGCAGCTTAAACCTGAAGCCAATCAGCTGTTAATTAGGAAGCCAGAAATAGGTGTCTGCGGACACAGTCAGAGAGCTAGTTTAGCCTGGACACAGGGAGGTGTCCTGGCACAAGAAACAGTCTCCAAGAGTGTTAGAGCTGTCTTTAGCCTGGACACAGGGAGGTGTCCCGTGCATGAAGCAGTCTCTGTGAGAATCCATGCGGATGATTACTGAAGAGGAGGAGAGCTGTCTCAGTCTGGGTTAGAGGTACCCCGGACACAGGAGTGTCTCTGTGAACCTCCATGCTGACGATTACTGAATAGGAGGGGAGCTGTCTCAGTCTGGTTAGAGGTACCCCGACACAGGAGTGTCTCTGTGAACCTCCATGCTGATGATTACTGAATAGGAGGAGAGCTGTCTCAGTCTGGGTTAGAGGTACCCCGGACACAGGAGTGTCTCTGTGAACCTCCAGGATGATGACTACTGAATAGGAGTGGATCTCTCTCAAGTCTGGACGTCGGGTGGACCTTCAGACATAAGGAGGAGTATCTGGGAAACTCCATACTGGTAACATATATAATATGTGTTGTTTTGGGCCTAGGCTGATAGAGCCGGGTTCCTGATAGAAAGGGAAAATCTGTGTAAGTGTAATTAGTGGCTAGACAAGCCTAGGTTTTCTGTTTATGATTTGTTTTAATCTGTTTGCTGTGAACTTTAATAAAGCTGGTTGCGGCCAGTTTTGCACCAGAACTGCTGTCTGAATGAACTGTTTTCATGCCATTCTGTCTACCCAGACATCGATCCTAGAGCTAAACCCCCTGGAAAGTTACAATTGGCGGAGAATGCTGGGGCAGCGCAGTGCCTGATACAGTTAGTGCTGGATGTGTATGCAGCACAGTGGCGAGAGACAGCATTAAAGGTGAAGTCTATTGAAATAGCAGCAAGAAAAAAAAAAAAAAAAAGTGTGTCAGCAGAAACGTCTGTTTGGAGCAGTCTTGGAGAGACAGTGGCCCTGATAGGGTCTGCAGAGAGAAAATGTATGCACAGCAAAGCTGAACTTGTTGTGAAAATGACTGTGGAATGTGCAGCAGCAAAAGAAAAGTCTGTGGAGCAGTCTTAAAGAGACAGGAGCCCTAATAGACTTTGCAAAAGAAAAAAAAAAGTGTCTGCACAGCAGAGCTGAATTTTTCTATGGAAAAGACTGTAGAGTGTGTATGTCTTGAGTGAAGACTGCCGTTGTTAAGACAGAGAAGTCTGACAGCATGGATGACAGCATGGATGACAGCATGGAGGCCTGTTTGAACAAATGGCACAAGTTAATGTGCAACATAAAACTGCCGTGTTGAGACAGATAAGTCCGGCAGTATGAAGGAGCTCATTGAGTACCTGGTCCAGCCCAGCGGACCATGGAGCTGCAGCACCAGCAGTGCATGCAGCAGTACCAGCAGAAAATCCTGCAGCAGCAGCAGGAGAATAACCGGGTGTTGGAGCAGATTGCAGCTCTCAGCACCTCGTCCCAGAGTAATGTTGTGAAGGCACCTGACTTGTCCGCTGTAAAGAAGGCAGTAAGACGGTCCCTGGAAAAGATGACACCTCGTGATGATGTGGAGGTATATCTCACTAGATTTGAGGAACTGGCAGAGAAGGAGAATCTGCCCCTATCTGAGTGGGCCATGATGGTCGCACCCTATCTGATTGGAGTGCCCCAGGTGGCTTATGCTGACCTGAGCGAGCAGGACAGCCAAGACTATGCCAAGCTGAAAGCGGAGATTCGTACCCGGCTGAGTGTTACGGTGACAGCCCGTGCCAGGGGAGTTCGTGACTGGAGATACAGTTGGGAGTCTGCAGTCAGCGAGCCTGATTATGGAGTTGGAAAGGTGATGGTGAACCGCTACACCCGAGCACGTCCTCCTGAGGTACAGCCGTCTGAGAGGTCGTCGCTTCAGAGTTCCCGGACGCTGAACTCTCGCGGTAAGAGCGTTCCAGCTATAGGGGACATATGGGAGGGTGATTGTGGTGGACAGTGTTGGAGATGTCGTGAAATTACAGCCGGCTGTTCACTAGAGGGGAGCCTATGTGCCGTGATGTTGGCGGGTCCCTCTCTCCCTGCGCAGAGCCTGTGGTGTGTCCACCTCAGCCGAAGAGACTGGACCACAGGTGTCCCCGGTGGTTGTAAATGACTGCCCAGCACAGGCCCTCGTAGACTCAGAGAGTCCAGTGACTTCCGTATGTGACTTTCCCCGATCTGAGGAGCTCTGGGGGAGAAATGTTTCTGATGGACAGTGTGATGAAGCTCCTATTGAGGGTGCGCAGTCCCGAGGGGCGGAACACAATGCTAGTGGGACGTTAAAATTATGTGATAATGATG
>JARQOD010010930.1:0-25396 GCA_033576555.1 Oophaga sylvatica
GTGAGGACCTCCGAAATGTAGGATAAGAGCCCTCACAAAAGTTAAAGGAAAAACTAAAGCCAAAACGCTCAATGTGAACATATGCTAAAGGGGAGGTATATATATTTGTTGGGGGGGGGGATTTTAATGTAACATTACATATATGTAATTATGAAGGAAAAATGTTTTTTAGCATTTTCCCTTTAAAAAAAATAGGTTTTGGTTTGGTAGGTCTTTTAAAAGACCTGTTTCTTGGGTCCAGCAGAAAAATATTCGGGTTTCAAATTGACTGACACACGTGGTCAAAATTGTTGATACCGCTGTTTAATTGCAGAAAACCCACAATGGTGACAGAAATAACTTGAATCTGACAAAAGTAATAGTAAATAAAAAATCTATGAAAATGAACAAATGAAATCAGACATTGCTTTTTCAACAATGCTTCCACAGAATTTAAAAAAAATTAAAAACTCATGAAATAGGCCTGGACAGAAATGATGTACACTTAATATTTTGTTGCACAACCTTTTGATTTTACTTATCGAAACTGATCTTCCTTTATCCACAAACGTGCAAGAAGTGTGCTGAGAGTTACTGTTGTGAACGAACGGAACACGTGATAAATACCATTTGGTACATCTATATATTGGCAAGAGCCAAGAGATCATTCCAGTGAATGTTACTTTTGTAAAGTGAAAACTTCAAGATATAACAAGAAAAATTAGTATAAAATAGAGTATCATAGCTTATCCAGTGCTTTAGTTGAGCTGAAATCCCAGTGCCCAGTTTTCCTTGAACTACCCTCTTTCAAGAAATGTATTATGGTTAGAGTTGAGCGATACTTTCCGATATCCTAAAGTATCGGAATCGGAATGGTATCGCCGATATCACTAAAATATCGGCGATACCCGATACCGATACCGGAAGTCCCATGTAAGTCTATGGGAACAAAATATCGCAACTAAAAAAAACCCCATTCTTTCCTTGTAAACACTAAATATACACACATAGAATACATATATATATATATATACATGTCATTGTGACATATATATATACATATATGTAATAGTTTATACACTTCTACATAGTAAAATATTCTCTGATTCAATTGCCGGGTAAAGCCGCTTCAGTGAAAAGACAGAAGCACCCGACATGAAATGACACTTGGTGTACATAGGGTTAACCATGTCTTTTCATGTCCTTTGCTATCTAATTTGCACAAACAATTAAATCAGACTATGTGTGCAAAATTTCACACCTGTAGGGGTTAATTAAAGGTGTAAATTCGTTGTAAAAAAAACGGACTTTTTTGCTACGAATTTACACCTTTAATTAACCCCTACAGGTGTGAAATTTTGCACACATAGTCTGATTTAATTGTTTGTGCAAATTAGATAGCAAAGGACATGAAAAGACATGGTTAACCCTATGTACACCAAGTGTCATTTCATGTCGGGTTCTGCATTTTCACAAAAGCCGCAATTGAATTAGCGGCTATTATACTATGTAGAAGTGTATGAACTACAAATATAAATATATATATATATGTGTCACAAATTCAATGACATGTATATATATATATATATAATATGAGGTGTAAAATTGCTGAAAAAAAAATGCGTGGGCTCCCGCCCTATTTTCGCAACCAGACAGACAAAGCCAGTGAGTGGGGCAGATAATAATAGCCCAGAGAGGGACCATTATTTTTGCCCCCCCCCGGCTACTAACATCTGCCCCCAGACACCCCTGGAAAGACAAATCTATAATTAGATTCGCCCTTTCTGGCACTTTGCCCGTCTATTCCCATTGCCCTGTAGCGGTGGCGAATGGTTAATATGGGGTTAAAGCCACCTTGCTATTGAAAGGTGACCTTAAGCCAGGTTAATAATTGAGAGCTGTCAATTAGACAACTATCAATTATTAATCCTATTGCATGAAATAAAATAAAAACACACACACTTTAATTAAAAATCATTTTAATGAAATAAAGACACATGTTTTTGACCATCTTTTATTTTACTGCAAAAACCATTTCCTGTAATAAAAATAAAATAAAAAAGCAAAATTATTCTTACCTATCCCATCCACAGTCAGGTCCCACGGTGTAATCCTTCAGAAAGGGTTAATGTTTACTGCAGGGACCGCAGCTAATGCTGCAGCCTCACAGTAAACCCCAAATGAATGAGTTCCTCTCCTGCCTGACAGGAGAGTAAAGGCTGGGTGTCACATAACGATACACCAGCGATCCCGACAACGATATGCACTTGTCAGGATCGCTGGTGTATCGCTACATGATCGCTGCTGAGCTGCCAAACAGGCAGCTCAGGCAGCGATCTGAGACAGCGACACTGCGGGTAACATCGCTCAAGGGCCCGTCTACACATAGCGATATCGCTACCGAGATCGCTGCTGAGTCACTAGTTTTGTGACGCAGCAGCGAGCTCACCAGCGATATCGCTGTGTGTGACATTCAGCGACGATCAGCCCCCCTGCCGGGTATCGCTGATCGTCGCAGAAATGTCAGGACCTTTTTTTGATCGCTGGTTTCCCTCTGACAGGCACGCATCGCTGCGTGTGACAGGCGGGAGACCAGCGATCCGCTGGTAACCAAGGTACACAGCGGGTTTCCAGGCACCGCGCAGCGCTTGGAAACCCGCTGTGTACCTTGGTTACCAGCGGATCGCTGGTCTCCCGCCTGTCACACGCAGCGATGTGTGCCTGTCAGCGGGAAACCAGCGATCAAAAAAAGGTCCTGACATTTCAGCGACGATCAGCGATACCCGGCAGGGGGCTGATCGTCGCTGAATGTCACACACAGCGATATCGCTGGTGAGCTCGTGCTGCGTCACAAAACTAGTGACTCAGCAGCGATCTCGGTAGCGATAAACGCTATGTGAGACGGGCCCTTAAGTGGAAAGCTTAATTGATTGCTTTCCACTTTCACTTCAGGTCAGCCAGGGACACAATCAGTGACGTCAGAGGGAACTGATTAACAAAAATAGGGGTTCCCTTCGAAAAAAAAATGGCGTGGGGTTCCCCCTATTTTTGTTAACCAGCCAGATGAAGCAGACCGCTGAGGCCTGGATTTTCAGGCTGTTAAGGAGCCAAGATCCATGGACCTTGCCAGCCTGATAATACTAGGCCACAGCAGTCTGCATATCTTGGCTGATTAACAAAAATAGGGGATCCCCTCGAAAAAATTGGCGTGGGTCCCCCCTATTTTTGTTAACCAGCCAGATGAAGCAGACCGCTGAGGCCTGGATTTTCAGGCTGTTAAGGAGCCAAGATCCATGGACCTTGCCAGCCTGATAATACTAGGCCACAGCAGTCTGCATATCTTGGCTGATTAACAAAAATAGGGGATCCCTCGAAAAAAATTGGCGTGGGGTCCCCCCTATTTTTGTTAACCAGCCAGATGAAGCAGACCGCTGAGGCCTGGATTTTCAGGCTGTTTAAGGAGCCAAGATCCATGGACCTTGCCAGCCTGATAATACCAGGCCACAGCAGTCTGCATATCTTGGCTGATTAACAAAAATAGGGGATCCCCTCGAAAAAAATTGGCGTGGGGTCCCCCCTATTTTTGTTAACCAGCCAGATGAAGCAGACCGCTGAGGCCTGGTTTTTCAGGCTGGTAAGGATCCAATATCCATGGACTTTGCCAGCCTGATAATACCAGGCCACAGCAGTCTGCTTAGCTTGGCTGGTTAACAAAAATAGGGGATCCCCTCGAAAAAAAAAACGGCGTGGGGACCCCCCCTATTTTTGTTAACCAGCCAAGTAAAATGCAGACTGCTGCGGCCTGGTATTAAAAGACTGTCAAGGCCCATGGATTTTGGCCCTCAACAGCCTGATAATACCAGCTACAGCAGCCCCACATTTGGCGCATCAAAAGATGTGCCAATTGTGGCACTTTACCCGGCTCTTCCCACTTGCCCTGTAGGGGTGGCAAGCGGGGTAATAAGGGGTTAATGTCACCGTTGATTGCACGTGACAATAAGCCCGGTTAATAATGGAGAGGTGTCAATAAGACACCGATCCATTATTAATCCCAAAGTTATTAAATGTGTAAAAAAAAAACACAGCAAGAAAAAAGTATTTTAATGAAATAAAAGAGACAACACAGTTTTCATTAATTTTATTGTACTCTCATTCCTGCGACGCCATCGATCTCCTGTAAAAAAAGAAAAAAAAAAAACCAACAGTATACCACCTGTCCGACGCAGTCCATAGTAACGACAGTCCCACGACGATCCAACTCTGCTACATCGCAATGACAGGCAGAGCCTGTCATCGCGATGCAGCACAGCTGATTACCTGCTTCCCCGGCGGTGACGTCATCGACTGACTGCTTTACGGCCGGGATTACCCAGCAGTCACTGCAGTTATCGCGAGAAACTGCATGTGACCGCCGGGGAAAGAAGATTGCGGCCATGAAGCAGTCCGGATGTGACCGCCGGAGATCTTCTGCCAGGTAAGTGCCGCTGACTCCTGACAGACCCGACCGACGGACACTGACAGTGACAGTGACAATCCCGATTCCGGTATCCGATAAGACGAAAATATCGGAACTCGGAATCGGAATTCCGATACAGCCAATATCGGCCGATACCCGATATTTGCAGTATCGGAATGCTCAACCCTAATTATGGTGAAAAACCATTTGGAGATTTGGAACAATCAAAAAAGGCTTCAGAACTCCTAGCATCAAGATTATATAAAAAAAAACTTGCTTGAAAAAGGAGCAAAGGTATCTTATTTTCGATCCAGAGAAAACGCATTTCTGCAATACGGTAGACAGTGGCTTTGTCATTGAGGAAATGGGAATACCAATTTATAACTTAAAGGAATGGAGACTGCTTAACGATAAAATATCCCATCAGCATCGGTTACGGCCCCAGAAAACCTGCGCCCTGCACTCCCTCAGAAATACATACCTCATCCTCCCTTCTGTGGGCACTGCATTCAGGCATCTTCTGCGCAGGGGAGTCACTGTGACCTACTGTGTGTTGGTTGATAATATGCTCTCCCTACTTCCTCCCTGCTCAGTCATAGCTAGGAACCATGTGTACATGGTGATTGCTATGCAGGGAGGAAGTGGCGAGAGCACCTTATCGGCGCACACACTGGAGGTCACTGGAACGGAAGTCGCTGGCGCCAGCGCAGAAAATCCCTGAATGCAGCGCCCATAGAAGAGAGGATGAGGTTTTTATTTCTGAAGGAGTGCAGTGTGCATGCACAGGATTCTGGGGTCATAACTGACGCTGATGGGAAGTGGTAAGTATAAGGCCGGCGTCACACTGGCGACAGAATCGGACGACTGAAATACGATGAAATATCGCATTGCAGTCTGCCGTATGTTAATCTATGGAGCAGCTCCCAGTATCCGCTTTTTTGTGGTCCGTTTTAATCGTCCGAGTGCAATCGCAGCATGCTG
Organism: Oophaga sylvatica; assembly: GCA_033576555.1. Classification (NCBI taxonomy): domain Eukaryota; kingdom Metazoa; phylum Chordata; class Amphibia; order Anura; family Dendrobatidae; genus Oophaga; species Oophaga sylvatica. The sequence continues at coordinate 5,417 of JARQOD010010930.1, forward strand.
CGATTGTCACCGATTGTGGGTCGACTATCGCCAATGCAAGTCTATGGGAGCGATGAAAAATCGATTACAAACGGACCGCACGTGTGACTTGCGATTAAATCGTACCACTATCCCAGGTGCCAGGAAATTGCATCAGGAAAATTGCCAGGAAGGGCTGACAAAGCTAATTAGGCTACGAAAATTCAAACCCAAACAGGAAACCGCCTCCACGGAGTCCAGAACGATGTCCAGTCACATCAATGTGGAGATGTTGATCATTCTGGTCCAGGAGAGACCAGAACTTTGGGACCAGCGGGATCCAAATTATTCAAACCGCTCGCGGAAGGACGCGGCTTGGCGGAGAATATGTGGACAGAGTTTCCAGATTTTGGCGACAGGTCTATGGAGGACCAAGAACGCATTAGTAAGTAACGTCTTGAAAACGCTTAAAATACTGTATTAACTACTCAGTATGTACCAACAACAATGTTTTATAATTCCCTGTACCCTTTTATGTGAAACATAAATGTGGCAAAAAAAACACTTATGCCTGTTGAACCCCCAGTGCTATGTGAGTACTCCAAGCACATCTAATATTTAGCTCCTGTAATTTGAAAAACAGCCGCACTCCAACAATCTTTAAATGCAAGTGCAAAAAGTTTAAATTGAAAACAGCACAGCATCAACAAGGTGTAGAGCTAACGTTTCGACCCTGCAATGGGTCTTTATCAAACCTTAAGGAAGATACCACAAAAGGAACAGAGCAGGCCACTGTGGAATATGAGAACTTTAAAATGCTCCAGCCCATATATACGGGAATCCCACAGGGCAGGGACGAACTGAAGGTCCTGTAGGATGAAGGTTCAGGTGCCGTCAGTGGTAGTGTGATACTTAGCTCCAACTGCAATGGTCGCCAAGTTTCAATTTAAAAATGTGTGCCTACGCAATAAATGCCTAGGTGAAGTACTTAATATGTGTCCCTTTTGTTAATCCCATCGCTGTGTCACAAATAAATGCTCATTATTGTGACACATATGTCATAGAGCTTGTATGTATGACCCCTTGTAATATTAAGTTATTTTAGCTACATACAATATGTTGTGGTGTTCTGTACCCCTAACACGCCAAAAAAAAAAATAATATTGCAGTTGTACGGTATTTATTTTTAAAATACATAACAAGGGCAGATAAGTATAATTTCTTATTTTATCCATTACTTTTTCAGTCTCAGATGTTACAAGGCGTTGGCGCAGCTGTAGAGACTGCTACAGGCGAGAGAGACAGCTGAGGGGGCGCAGTGGGGCAGCAGCAACCAGTAAACGCAAATATGTCTATTATGATAGACTGAATTTTCTGGCTCCAGCTATGGATTTGCGACCGTAAGTTAATGTCTGTACAAAGTGTATTGCTATTTTTAAGAATAAATTGTAATACAATTTTTTTATTCTCTAGCACCGAGTCAAACCTTACTGAGAGAGACCCAGCTTCTGACTCTGAGGCAGTGATCGACCCCGTGGGGGATGTTGAGGAGGCTGGCCCGTCATCAGCAGCAAGTGCAGCAGCAGCATCACCACCACCACCACCAGCAGTGGAGTCAGAGAGCCTCCCCTCAGCAGCAGCCCTGGTAGGCCCCTGGATGTGGCTTCGCCTCCTGCAGTTGTGGCACGGCGAGCCAGGCGTAGAAGAGAAGGAGTTGGTTTCTGGCACAAGGAGGCAGGTGGACCGAGGATTCTGGACTATTTGTCCAGTGTAGCAAATGATGATGGGGAGAGGGATTTTGCCGCAGTCTGGCCCGTTACCTCCGGGCTATTCCAAGACAGCACAGACTGCGGATCAGAAGCGGACTGCAGATTGTTTTGGATGCTGGAACAGCGCCTAATGATCCAAGCAACCTACTAGATTATCTAGACAGATGGGTGGTTGGTCCAGAAAATGTCTTAAGGTTGTTTGAACCAAATCCATCACAATCTGCTTCAGCATCTGATCCTTCTCCTCATCATCATCCTCCTCCTCCACCTCCTCCTTGTGTCCAACAGAACCCAACTCCTCCTCCTCATCCTACTGCAGCTCCTTCTTTATACGGAGCTCCCCAGCTCCAAGCCATGGGACAGAGTGCCCATTCACAATATGCCCACTCGACCATACCCAATGTTCAATGCTGGCCACAACATGGGTATGGTCGACATGGGCATTTTTGGGGCTACAGTGGAAGTGGGCAGTCATATTATGACTACCCACAACAGTTCCCAACCTTCCCTTACCCAAACCCACATACAGACCCAGCAACAACCATACAGCAAACTACACAGTCAGCCACCACTCATGGTGACACAGTGGCTGGAGAGCAGTCAAGGCAGCCCTCACAATCTGGGCCTCCACCTTCACCACCCCACACCTACCACCATTTATAGGTGTAATGTATTTTTGTTCTATTTGTTTTAAGTTATGAAACATTATAGTTTGTTATAGTCCTTCAATTTTCTCAGGAAATATGTTTAAAATAATTTATGACCAGTTGTAATTGTTCATTATGTTTACAGCGACAAAACATGATCTACTACATAAAAAATAGTTTTGACTCGCATTAATTGTATGTGATTATTTAAATATGTAGTTGTTTAGTTTAAATATGTTATGGTGTGCCTAACTTACACACAATATGATACAAAAACAAACACAACATATACAATTAAGTGAGCATAAATATCTTTATGACACAGCAACATAGCCACACTACATGTGTAATAATGCCTCCTCTTGCCAGGCAGTAGCACCCTCAGGGGACACAAAATATTGAGTCAACACATCACGTACTTTTAGGCCTGAAGGGGGACGACGGGGATGGATGGTGGTGACATAGGCAAAGAGACATTCACAGAGGCTAACTCACCCACAAGTTGTGAGGAGCATTCATGTATTCTACAAAAATTATGTAGGACCACACATGCTTTGAGGACCACATTAACATTGTCTTCACTGAGTTGAATTGCAGATTGAAGTACCCGCCATTTAGCACAAAGAATTCCAAATGTGCACTCCACCAGCCGCCGAGCACGTGACAGGCGACAATTAAATATTCGACGCCGATGGTGAGATAACGACGGGGATATGGCCTCATTACATGACGGCTTAATTGAAATGCCTCATCCGCTACTATAACATAAGGCACATGTTCTGGAATAGAGTCTGTAAGATGACTTGCTGGAGGTAGTCCAGTTGGTTATTGCGTATCCGCCTACCCATTATGAAGTATTGAAGACTCTTGAGTCTCCAGTCCTTCCATAGGCCCCAATGTCTACAATTATAAAACATGTAGTTTGTGTCGACCAAGGCCAACAAAACTACTGAAAAATATTGTTTGTAATTGAAGAATTGGGAGCCTGAGTTAGGAGGTTTACGAACACGTATGTGCTTGCCGTCCAGGGCTCCTATACAGTGTGGAAACTGGCAATTTTCCTCAAAACCCTGTGCTATCCTCAACCAGTCACTCATTTTTGGCTCAGGCATGACGTCTTCATGTAGTCTGTTCCAAATTTCCACACAAGTTGACCGCACAATGCCTGAAATTGTTGATCGGCCTATTAAGAATTCTAAGTGCAGAGCAGCGTAGGACATGCCAGTAGAAAGGAACCTGGAACACACATAGAACATGGAGAAATCAGCACCAAAAAAAAAAAAAACAGCATGCACAACACTTACAATGCTTGAGTTTGTTAGAACACACATGCTGGAAATTTGATTACAAGCCATGGCTTCTGTGGAATACACCAAAGCCAATCATTTTGATAGGTAAGCTTCAGAAATACATTACTCACATTATAAGTTTCCAAGAAATGTGCTCAAACACTTGCAAACTCACTATGTCGAGGAAAACATCATCAACATATCGTTGACACACATACCTTATTGTTAGGAGAAGGCGTTCCTCTGCAGAAATTGCTTTTCTCATCCTGGTGTCCTGAAATGTGATCCCAGGGCGCACAATGTCAAGCAACGTATCAAAGGTAGCTATGCTCATTCGACAATATTGGAAAAACTTATCTCCATGCCTACGCAGTGACAAATATAGCCGGTGAAATGGCCTTTATTTATCCTTCTTGTCAAAAGTGGATGTACCCACATCCTTCTGCGTCTTCTGGGATCTGATATGACAAGATATGGCTCCCCAAAACGTCTGGATATAACCCAATGGAACAGCACACGCTCAGTGGGAGTAAATCTGAGTGTGTCGCTCATGTTTGGATAAAGCAGCTAGCAAGCACTAAGCACAAGGAACAAAATGACACCAGTGCAAAGGTGGGAGAGTCACAGCTGTAGCAGATCACTTAAATATAGCTCTGCCTGATGATTTAAATGAGTATCAGGCCTCAAAACCGTTATTGGTCCTTTTTGGAAAGCTGCGACAAAAAAATGGTGGTCGGATGAAAATCGGATGTTACAAGGTACACACACATGCGACTAAATCACATTTTTGAAGGAAAATCGGATGCCAGGCGGATGTGTGATGTTTTCATTTTGTTCCGATCGACCGACTAAAACGGTCCGATTTTTTGTAGTTGTGTCTGACCCCGGCCTTACAATGAAGACAGGAGGCAGGGATTTATTCCAGGCATGGCACGCCCTGAAGCCTGGAAAAATTCATTAACATAAAGAAAGACTATTACATTTCTCAGCATCAAGACCATTAACCCCTTTACTCCCGAGGGTTATCTGCACGTTAATGCCCGGGCCAATTTTTACAATTCTGACCACTGTCTCTTTAGGAGGTTAATGTACTTCATGGTACTGGTAAAATTTCTTTGATATAACTTGTGTTTATTTATGAAAAAAAATGGAAATATGGCAAAAATTTTGGAAATTTTGCAATTTTCAAACTTTGAATTTTATTCCCTTAAAACAGAGAAATATGTCACACAAAATAGTTACTAAATAACATTTCCCACATATCTTCTTTACATCAGCACAATTTTGGAACCAATTTTTTTTTTGTTAGGACGTTATAAGGGTTAAAAGTTGAACAGCGGTTTCTCATTTTTACAACAAAATTTACAAAACCATTTTTTTAGAGACCACCTCACATTTGAAGTCACTTTGAGGGGTCTATATGGCAGAAAATACCCAAAAGTGACACCATTCTAAAAATTGCACCCCTCAAGGTACTCAAAAACCACATTCAAGAAGTTTATTAACCCTTCACAGGAGCTGAAGCAACATAGAAGGAAAAAATGAACATTTAACTTTTTAGTCACAAAAATCATAGAATCATAAATCATAGAATAGTTGAGTTGGAAGGGGCCTCCTGGCCATCTGGTCCAACCCCCTGCTCAAAGCAGGATTCTCTAAATCATCCCAGACAGATGTCTGTCCAGCCTCTGTTTGAAGACTTCCATTGAAGGAGAACTCACCACCTCTCGTGGTAGCCTGTTCCACTCATTGATCACCCTAACTGTCAAAAAGTTTTTTCTAATATCTAATCTGTGTCTCCTTCCATTCAGTTTCATTGCTTCTAGTCTTTCCTTGTGCAAATGAGAATAAAGATGATCCTTCTACAATATGACAGCCCTTGAGATATTTGTATACAGCTATTAAGTCTCCTCTCAGTCTTCTTTTTGCAAGCTAAACATTCCCAAATCCTGCAAACCGTTCCTCATAGGACATGGTTTGCAGACCGGTCACCATTCTGGTGGCTCTTCTCTGAACTTGCTCCAGTTTGTTGATGTCTTTTTTAAAATGTGGTGCCCAAAACTGGACACAGTATTCCAGATGAGGTCTGACCAAAGAGGAGTAGAGGGCAATAATGACCTCACGTGATCTAGACTGTATGCTTCTGTTGATACATCCTAGAATTGCATTTGCCTTTTTTGCTGCTGCATCACACTGTTGACTCATGTTCAGTCTGTGATCAATTAGTATACCCAAGTCTTTTTCACATGTGCTGTTACTTAGCCCTATTCCTCCCATTTTGCATATGCTTTTTCATTTTTATTGCCCAGATGTAGTACTTTGCATTTTTCCCTGTTAACCCCTTAACGACCGCCGATACGCCTTTTAACGGCGGTCATTAAGGGTACTTAAACCACAGCGCCGTTAATTAACGGCGCTGTGGAAAAAGTAAATAGCGCCCCCCAGAGGCGCATTTTCTCCGGGGTCTCGGCTGACGGTGGTAGCCGAGACCCCAGAGAACATGAATCTCGTTGGTTTTTACCGACACCGATGTTGCGATCGCCGTTATTAACCCTATAACGGCGACCGCAACAAAAAAAAAACAAAACAATGTGCCATTTAATTTCTCTGTCCTCTGATGTCATCGGACATCAGAGGACAGAGAAAAAGGGTCCCCGGGACCCCCACTGTGGCCCCCGAATCCTCCTCATGGCCCCAGGGCCCTCCGGTGTCCTCCAGTGCCGGCGCCATGCTTTAAAATGGCGGGCGCACGAGTGGTGCGCCCGCCGCGAGGTGACGGGTGATGGGCGATTTTCTCTGGGTCTCGGCTGCCTGGGGTAGCCGAGACCCCAGAGAACATAATAGGGGCCCCCCCAGTCACCACTCTTTTGCGATCGCCATATACTGGCGATCGCAAAAGAGAAATCATTGCTGCGATCCCTGCCTGTAAATTTCTCTCCCCTCTGATGTGATCGCACATCAGAGGGGAGAGAAATAGTGTCCTGGGACCCCCGATCTCACCCCTCCCTGTACCTACAGGGGTCCCGTGTCCTCCGATCCCCCCCCTGTGCGGTCCGATCCTCCCCTTCGACTCCGGTCCTCCCCCTGGCCTCCGTTCAGCCGGCGTCTTCTTCCAGTAAAAAATAAAATGGCGGGCGCATGCGCAGTGCGCCCGCCGAATCTGCCTGGCGGCAAATTCAAAAAATCATTCATTCATTCTCTAAAAGTACATTTTGATCACTGTGATAAACTATCACAGTGATCAAAATAAAAGAAACAGTACATAACCCCCCCTATATCACCCCCTTGGTTAGGTACATATAATAAAATAAAGAAATTTTATTTATTTTCATTTTTCCATTGGGGTTAGGGTTATAATTAGGGTTATAATTAGGGTTAGCATTAGGGTTAGGGTTAGGCTGGGTTCATATTGCGTTATGGCAGTCCGTTAGACGGACTGCGTTACACCGCGGTATAACGTGGTGTAACGCAGTCCGTTAACGCTGCCATTCACCCCCATTGAGGGCGCATCGCGACGCATGCCGTAAAGCGGCATGCGTTTGCGACGTGCCGTCATTCAGTGACGGAGCCTCGGAAGCGGCCTGCAGCGTCTGGGCTCCGTCACCGCTAGCGCAGATGAATCATCGCTGATTCCTCTGCGCTAGTGGGTATAGCATAACGCGATCCCGTTATGCTATACCGTTACCAGCCCGTCAACGCTATGTGTTGAATGGGCTGGTAAAAACGCAATATGAACCCAGACTTAGGGTTAGGGTTATAATTAGGGTTAGGGTTATAATTAGGGTTAGGGTTGGAATTAGGGTTAGGGTTACAACTAGGGTTAGGGTTACAATTAGGGTTACAGTTACAATTAGGGTTAGAGTTAGAATTAGGGTTGGTATTAGGGTTAGGATTGAGATTAGGGTTAGGGGTGTGTTGGGGTTAGGGTTGGAGCTAGAATTGAGGGGTTTCCGCTATTTAGGCACATGAGGGGGTCTCCAAAAATGCCGTGGCGTTCAAAAAGTCAAATGGCGCTCCCTCCCTTCCGAGTCCTGCCGTGCGCCCAAACAGTGGTCCCCCCCCACATATGGGGTATCAGCGTACTCAGGACAAATTGGACAACAACTTTTGTGGTCTAATTTCTCCTGTTACCCTTGGGAAAATAAAAAATTGGGGACTAAACAATCAGGTTTGTGGAAAAAATATGATTTTTTAATTTCACGCCCAGGCGTTATAAACTTCTGTGAAGCACTTGAGGGTTCAAAGTGCTCACCACACATTTAGATAAGTTTCTTAGGGGGTCCAGTTTCCAAAATGGGGTCACTTGTGGGGGGTTTCCACTGTTTAGACACATTAGGGCCTCTATAAACGCGACATGGGGTCCAGCCAATTCTGCGTTGAAAAAAGTCAAACGGTGCTCCTTCCCTTCCAAGCTCTGCCATGCACCCAAACAGTGGTTTATCCCCACATATGGGGTATCAGCATACTCAGGACAAATTTTACAAAAACTTTTGGGGTCTTGTTACCCTTGGGAAAATAAAAATTGGGGTGAAAAGATCGTTTTTGTGGAAAAAATATGATTTTTTATTTTCACGACTCTACGTTACAAACTTCCGTGAAGCACTTGGAGGTTCAAAGTGCTCACCACACATCTAGATAAGTTCCTTAAGGGGTCTAGTTTCCAAAATGGGGTCACTTGTGGGGGGTTTCCACTGTTTAGGCACATCAGGGGTTCTCTAAACGCGACATGGCGTCCAGCCAATTCTGCATTGAAAAAGTCAAACGGCGCTCCTTCCCTTGCGACCTCTGCCGTGCGCCCAAAAAGTGGTTTACCCCCACATATGGGGTATCGGCGTATTCAGGAGAAATTGCACAACAAATTTTGTGGTTCATTTTTTCTTTTAACACTTGTGAAAATAAAAAAAATTGGTTCCGAAGTAAAGCTTTTGCAAAAAAAGTTAAATGTTAATTTTTTCCTTCCACATTGCTTCAGTTCCTGTGAAGCACGTAAAGGGTTAATAAACTTCTTGAATGTGGTTTTGAGCACCATGAGGGGTGCAGTTTTTAGAATGGTGTCCATTTTGGGTATTTTCTATCATATAGACCCCTCAAAGTGACTTCAAATGTGAGGTGGTCCCTAAAAAAAAAATGGTGTTGTAAAAATGAGAAATTGCTGGTCAACTTTTAACCCTTATAACTTCGTAACAAAAAAAAATTTTGTTCCCAAAATTGTGCTAAATGTAAAGTAGACATGTGGGAAATGTTATTTATTAAGAAATTTGTGTGACATATCTCTCTGATTTCAGGGCATAAAAGTTGAAAATTTGAAAATTGCTAAATTTTCAAGATTTCGCCATGTTTCCGTTTTTTTCATAAATAAGCACAAGTCAGATAAAATTTTTTTTACAACTAACGTGAAGTACAATATGTCACGAAAAAACAATCTCAGAATCAGCTGGATTCGTTAAAGCGTTCCAGAGTTATAACCTCATAAAGTGACAGTGGTCAGAATTGTAAAAATTGGCCCGGTCATTAAGCTGCAAAATGGCTCTGTCACTAAGGGGTTAAAATCCATTCTGTTAGTTGCTGCCCACTGCTCCAGTTTATTTATATCTTTTGAATCCTCTCTCTCTCTTCTCTAGTATTAGCTACCCCTCCTAGCTTTGTGTCATCAGCAAATTTGATCAGTTTACCCTCAATTCCTTCATCTAAATCATTGATAAAGATGTTGAACAATACGGGGCCCAAAACAGAGCCTTGTGGTACCCCACTTGATACATTCTTCCAACTGGATGTGCAGCCATTTACGACCACTCTTTGGGTCCGATCACTAAGCCAGTTATGAACCCACCTAACAGTTGCCTTGTCCATTCCATACTTAGTCATTTTTTCAATAAGGATTGTGTGAGATACTTTGTCAAATGCTTTGCTGAAGTCAAGATATACTATATCTACAGCATTTCCCTGATCCACCCAGTCAGTGATTCTGTCATAGAAGGAAATTAAGTTAGTCTGACATGAATTATTAGTTACAAACCCATGCTGACTCTGTTTAATCACTTCATTCTTATCTAGGTACTTGCATACATATTCTTTAATAATTTGTTCAAAGATCTTTCCTGGTATAAAAGTCAGACTCACCGGCCTGTAGTTCCCTGGGTCCACCTTCTTCCCCTTTTTGAAGATAGGAACAACATTTGCTCTTCTCCAGTCTTCTGGGACTTCTCCTGTTCTCCAAGAATTTTCAAAGATTATGGACAGTGGTTCAAGAATTTCTTCTGCTATCTCCTTCAGTACTCTGGGGTGTAATTCATCTAGACCTGGAGACTTGAATTCATTTAGGTTAGCTAAGTGTTTCCTCACTGTCTTTCTGTTTATAGATATTTTGGATTCTTCTATTCTTTTAATAGGACAGTGAAGATCAGTTGATGTTACATTTCCTTTCTGAGAGAAAACAGATGCAAAATAGGAATTTAACAGTTCAGCCTTCTCAACACCCTGTTTTACCATTTCATCATTTTCATCCTGTAAAAATTCTATAGCATCTTTGACTTTTCTTTTACTTTTGACGTATCCCCAAAATCCTTTTTTGTTGCTTTTGATGTCACTTGCAAGCCTTAATTCATTGTCAGCTTTAGATAATCTGATTTGTGCCCTGCAAGTTCTGCAGACGGCATTATATTCTTCTTTAGATATGCCTCCCTCTGTCCATTTGATAAACATTTCTTTCTTCCTTTTTAGCATGTGTTTAAGTTCTGTGTTCATCCATCCTGATTTCCTTAAATGCTTCCCATTCTTCACTCTTTTTGGAATTGTTAACAATTGTGCTTTGAGAATCTCATTTTTCAAGATTTTCCATCCTTCCTGGACATTTTTGTCCTTAAGGATATCCAGCCATTGAATCCCTCCAATTCTCTTTCTGAGTCCCTTAAAATCTGCCTTTCTGAAATCTAACCTTGACGTCTGAGTCTTCACAGGTCTTCCTCCTCTTGTTATCCAAAATTCTAAAATAGCATGATCACTACCTCCTAGGGTCCCAGCCACTCTTACCTCCTCAACAATTTCTTCCCTGTTTATAAGGATTAGATCCAAGGTAGCAGATCCCCTTGTTTTCTCCCCTACCTTTTGGAAGATAAAGTTGTCAGCAAGAGAGGATAAGAATTTCCTTGACCTGTTAGTTTTGCCTGAGAGAGATTCCCAACAAATGTCTGGATAGTTGAAATCTCCCATGACCACTATGTCATATTTTTTGGAGAACTTGGCCATTTGATGCATAAAGAGTTCATCCATATCTTCAGCTTGCATAGGTGGCCTGTAGTAAATGCCTACAATGGTGTCCTTTCCATTGTTCTGTCCTTGTATTCTTACCCAAACAGTTTCCACAGAATTCCCAGTCTCTGAAGCGTCAATCTCTGTGCAGATATACGCTTTTCTAACATACAATGCGACACCTCCTCCTCGTTTATCAAGTCTGTTTCTTGCAAATAAGTTGTATCCTTCTAGCCTTGTATTCCAATCATGTGTATCGTCCCACCAAGTCTCAATGATTCCAATGACATCATACTTCTTCTCCTGCGTTAGTAGTTCCAATTCTCCTTGTTTGTTGCCCATGCTTTGTGCATTTGTATAGAAACATTTTAGTTTGTGATTGGTTTCTCTTCCTCCAATATTTTTATTATGTAGATTTTTTTATCTTTGTTCTTCCCTTCACTTCTAATAGCAGAATTCTCAATAGTATTTGTCAGGTGTATGGCTTTTGCAGGTGTTTTGCTTCCCTTCCCACATTGTTCTAGTTTAAAGCTCTCCTGATGAGTGTAGCAAGGCGACTTCAAAATATATGTTTTCCAGTCTTCGTAAGGTGCACCCCATCTCTGGCAAGTAGTCCATCGTATAGGTAATTCACTCCGTGATCCAAAAATCCAAATTCTTGCTGACGGCACCATTGACATAGCCAGTTGTTCACCTGCAGAATCTTCTTCCACCTCCTTGTTCCATGGACATCCACTGGAAGGATGGAAGAGAAGACCACCTGCGCTCCCAGTTCTTTCACTTTCTTACTTAAGTTTTCAAAGTCATTGCAGATGGTTTCCAGGTCGTTTCTTGCTGTGTCATTTGTCCCCACATGTATTAGCAGGAATGGGTAGTCATCTGTAGGTCTGAAGAGTCCTGATATCCTGTCAGACACATCTTTAATTTTTGCACCTGGAAGACAGCACATTTCTCTTGAGGTTAAATCCGGTCTGCAGATAGCGGCCTCTGTTCCTCTCAACAGGGAATCCCTCATGACAACAACTCTCCGTTTCTTCTTCACAACAGTTTTCTTTCTCCATTCAGGAGGACTCTGAGGGCGTACAAGGTTATTGTTTGTGGCCAAAGTCTTATCTTGATGTATTTCTTCATCATTCTCCTGTGTAAGAGCCTGGTACTGGTTCCTGAGCAGAAATGGTGCTGACTGCCTCACGATCCTCCTGCTTCTCTGGGTCACATGCTTCCATTCCTCTGTTTCTTCAGGTGCACTTCGAATTTCTTCTCTTTCTGTAACATGAAGAGATAATTCTGCTCTGTCTAAGAACTCTTCACCTTCCTTAATGGTTTTCAATGTAGATAACCTCTCTTCCAGATTTTGCAACTTTTCCTCCAACAGGGACACAAGCTTGCATTTGTGGCATGTGAAGTTTGGCTTTTCCACTGGTAAGTCTGTGAACATGTAGCAAGAAATGCAGCTCACCACATGACTCTTGGACTCTTCCATGTTGTTATTGTTCAAGAGATATTCAAGCAGTAAAATATACGCCAAAACTCGCGCGCCGCTAGGCCAAAATCCAGTGTTCCTTGAGCTCGCAGAGACTCTTCACTTATCCCAGAAGGCACTGGGAATATGCAAATTCTCTCCTCGGGACTCCTCCCCTGGTTTACTGATGTCCTCCTTTCAGCTGCAACGGCCAAAATCCAGTGTTCCTTGAGCTCGCGGAGACTCTTCACTTATCCCAGAAGGCACTGGGAATATGCAAATTCTCTCCTCGGACTCCTCCCCTGGTTAATGATATTTTGCAAACAATTTTTTTTATTTTCACAAGGGTAAAAGGAGAAAATGGACAGATAAAGTTGTTGTGAAATTTCTCCTGAATACGCCAATACCCCATATGTGGGGAAAATCACTGTCTGGGCGCACGGCAGAGCTCAGAAGGGAAGGAGCGCCATTTGACTTTTTCAAGCCAAAATTGTCAGGAATCGAGATTGGATGCCATGTCGCGTTTGGAGAGCCCCTGATGTGCCTAAACAGTGGAAACCCCCCACAAGTGACACCATTTTGGAAACTAGACCCCCTAAGGAACTTATCTAGATCTGTTGTGAGCACTTTGAACCCCCAAGTGTTTCACTAAAGTTTATAATGCCTGAGTGTGAAAAAAAATTTTTTCCACAAAAATGATTTTTTAGTCCCCAATTTTTGATTTTTCCCAAGGAAATTGGTCCCCAAACGTTGTTGTCCAATTTGTCCTGAGTACGCTAATACCCCATATGTGGGGGGAAAACTGTTTGGGCGCAAGGCAGGGCTCGGAAAGGAAGTACCGACGTTTTGGAATGCAGACTTTGATGGGTGTAATGTTCAGTTTGCAGAACCCCTGATGTGTCTAAACAGTGGAAACCCCCAACAAGTGACCACATTTTGGAAACTAGACCCCCTAAGGAACTTATCTAGATCTGTGGTGAGCACTTTGAACCCCAAGTGCTTCACCCAAGTTTATAATGCCCGGGCATGAAAAAAAAACCGTATTTTTTTCCCACAAAAATGATCTTTTAGTCACCAATTTTTTATTTTCCCAAGGGTAACAGGAGAAATTGGACCACAAAAGTTGTCCAATTTGTCATGAGTACACTAATACCCCATATGTGGGGGGAAACCACTGTTTTGGCACTTGGCAAAGCTCGGAAGGGAAGGAGCGCCATTTGACTTTTTCAAACTAAAATTTGCTGGAATCGAGATTGGACGACATGTCGCGTTTGGAGAGCCCCTGATGTGCCTAAGCAGTGGAAACCCCCCACAAGTAACACCATTTTAGAAACTATACACCCTAAGGAACTTATCTAGATCTGTTGTGAGCACTTTGAAACTCCAAGTGTTTCACTAAAGTTTATAATGCCTGGGTGTGAAAAAAAAAAATTCCACAAAAATGATTTTTTAGTCCCCAATTTTTTATTTTCCCAAGGGTAACAGAAGAAATTGGACTCCAAGAGTTATTGTTTTGAGTACGCTGATACCCATTATGTGGGGGTAAACCACTGTTTGGGCGCATGGCAGAGCTCGGAAGGGAAAGGGCTCTGTTTGACTTTTTCAACGCAGAATTTGCTGGTATTGAGATCAGACGCCATGTCATGTTTGGAGAGCCCCTGATGTGCCTAAACAGTTTTTCCAAATTTTGGCCCACAGAGTCATGTGAGGTCTTATTTTTTGCGGGACGAGTAGACATTTTTATTGGTATCATTTTTGGGCACATAACATTTTTGATTGCTTTTTATTACGATTTTTGGGAGGCAGAATGAACAAAAGCCAGCAATTCATGAGTTTCTTTTGGGGGGGCGTTTTATACCATTCCGCGCATGTTAAAATTGATAAAGTAGTTTTATTCGTCGGGTCAGTACGATTACAGCGATACCTCATTCATATCATTTTTTTATGTTTTGTCATTTTATATAATAAAAACAATTTTATATAAAAAATAATTATTTTTGCATCGCTTTATTCTGCGAGCTATAATTTTTTTATTTTTTCACTGTTGGTGCTGTGTTGCAGCTCTTTTTTGCGGGACAAGATGCCGTTTTCAGCGGTACCATGTTTATTTATATCTGTCCTTTTGATCGTGTGTTATTCCACTTTTTGTTCGGCTGTATGATGATAAATCATTGTTTTTTTGCCTTGCTTTTTCTTTTTAAGGGGTTCACTAAAGAGGTTAACTAGTGGGACAGTTTTATATAGCGGGTAGTGTTGAGCGATACTGCTCGATATCTAAAAATATCGGATCGGAATGGTATCGCCGATATCACTAAATATCGGCGATATCCGATTCCGATACCGGAAGTCCAATGTAAGTCTATGGGAACCAATTATCGACATTAAAAAAAACCCATTCTTGCCTTGTTGGTTAATTGTACATGAAGGAAAACAACAAAGAGTAATGTAGAATGTATTGGGGGAGGTTGAGGAGACAATAAAGGCATACATGTTTAACCCAATGCATTGGAATAGCATTAATATATATTTTTTTGGAAATACGTTTGGATTGACTAACAAATTGACAATGTTGTTAACCTTTTTTTCTATTTTGGCAAATATGTATGTTTCACAACTTCCATGCTCTTCACCTTTTTAACTTTTGCCAGTGCCACACTTTCTCCTTCATAATCTTCAGCAGCATCATCTTTCTCATCAAATTATTCTTCATCTTCACCTTCTTAATCTTCTTCTTAACCCCTTAACGACCGCCGATACGCCTTTTAACGGCGGTCATTAAGGGTACTTAAACCACAGCGCCGTTAATTAACGGCGCTGTGGAAAAAGTGAATAGCGCCCCCCAGAGGCGCATTTTCTCCGGGGTCTCGGCTACCCGAGACCCCAGAGAACATGAATCGGGTCGGTTTTTACCGACACCGATGTTGCGATCGCCGTTATTAACCCTATAACGGCGACCGCAACAAAAAAAAAAGTTGTGCCATTTAATTTCTCTGTCCTCTGATGTCATCGGACATCAGGGACAGAGAAAAAGGGTCCCCGGGACCCCCATGTGGCCCCCGATGTCCTGTATGTGGCCCCAGGGCCCTCCGGTGTCCCCGGGGCCGGCGCGATGAAGAAAATGGCGGGCGCATGCTCAGTGCGCCCGCCGCTATGTGCCGCTGTGTCCTGGGGGGGATGGGCAAATATTCTCTGGGGTCTCGGCTACCGGGGGTAGCCGAGACCCCAGAGAACATGATCCGGGTCGGTATTCACCGATCCCGGTGTTGCGATCGCATCTATGCAAGCATAGATGCGATCGCAAAAAAAAAAAAAAATGATTTCTCTCCCCTCTGATGTGATCGCACATCAGAGGGGAGAAAATGAGGGTCCCCCGGTCCCCCGATCGCCCCCCCGTATACTTACCGGTGTCCTCCGTCCTCCCGCAGGCCCCAGGATCCCGGCGTCTTCTTCCTGCAAAAAAAAATGGCGGGCGCATGCGCAGTGCGCCCGCCGATCTGCTTGGCGGCAGATTCAAAAATGATTTCATTCATTCTCCAGAAAGTGCATTTTGATCACTGTGATAAACTATCACAGTGATCAAAATAAAAAAAACAGTACATAACCCCCCATTTATCACCCCCTTAGTTAGGGACATATAATAAAAAATAGAAATTATATTTATTTTCATTTTTCTGTTAGGGTTAGGGTTATAATTAGGGTTAGGGTTATAATTAGGGTTAGGGTTAGCATTAGGGTTAGGGTTATAATTAGCGTTAGGGTTAAGCTGGGTTCATACTGCGTTATGGCAATCCGTTAGACGGACTGCGTTACACCGCGGTATAACGCGGTGTAACGCAGTCTGTTAACGCTGCCATTCACCCCCATTTGAGGGCGCATCGCGACGCATGCCGTAAAGCGGGATGCGTTTGCGACGTGCCATCATTCAGTGACGGAGCCTCGGACGCGGGCTGCAGCGTCTGGGCTCCGTCACCGCTAGCGCAGATGAATCATCTGCTGATTCCTCTGCGCTAGCGGGTATAGCATAACGCGATCGTGTTATGCTATACCGTTACCAGCCCGTCAACGCTATTTTTTGAACGGGCTGGTAAAACGCAAAATGAACCTAGCCTTAGGGTTAGGGTTATAATTAGGGTTATAATTAGGGTTAAGGTTACAATTAGGGTTAGGGTTAAAATTAGGGTTAGGGTTACAATTAGAGTTAGGGTTACAATTAAGGTTAGGGTTACAATTAGGGTTGGGATTTAGGTTAGGTTTAGGGTTGGGATTAGGGTTAGGGGTGTGTTTGGGTTAGGGTTGGAGCTAGAATTGAGGGATTTCCACTATTTAGGCACATCAGGGGGTCTCCAAACACGACGTGGCGTTCAAAAAGTCAAATGGCGCTCCCTCCCTTCCGAGCCCTGCCGTGCGCCCAAACAGTGGTTTACCCCAACATATGGGGTATCAGCGTACTCAGGACAAATTGCACACCAATTTTGGTGTTCTAATTTCTTCCTGTTACCCTTGGGAAAATAAAAAATAGCTGGCTAAAAAAATATTTTTTGAGAAAAAAAATGATTTTTTTATTTTCACAGCTCTGCGTTTATAAATTTCTGTGAAACACTTGGGGGTTCAAAGTGCTCACCACACATCTAGATAAGTTCCTTAAGAGGTCTAGTTTCCAAAATGGGGTCACTTGTGGGGGGTTTCCACTGTTTAGACACATCAGGGGGTCTCCAAACACGACGTGGCTTTCAAAAAGTCAAATGTCGCTCCCTCCCTTCCGAGCCCTGCCGTGCGCCCAAACAGTGGTTTACCCCAACATATGTGGTATCAGCGTACTCAGGACAAATTGCACACCAATTTTGGAGTTCTAATTTCTCCTGTTACCCTTGGGAAAATAAAAAATAGCTGGCTAAAAAAAACATTTTTGAGAAAAAAAATGATTTTTAATTTTCACGGCTCTGCGTTTATAAATTTCTGTGAAACACTTGGGGGTTCAAAGTGCTCACCACACATCTAGATAAGTTCCTTAAGGGGTCTAGTTTCCAAAATGGGTCACTTGTGGGGGTTCCACTGTTTAGACACATCAGGGGGTCTCCAAACACGACGTGGCTTTCAAAAAGTCAAATGTCGCTCCCTCCCTTCCGAGCCCTGCCGTGCGCCCAAACAGTGGTTTACCCCAACATATGGGGTATCAGCGTACTCAGGACAAATTGCACACCAATTTTAGGATTCTAATTTCTCCTGTTACCCTTGGGAAAATAAAAAATAGCTGGCTAAAAAAAACATTTTGAGAAAAAAAATGATTTTTCATTTTCACGGCTCTGCGTTTATAAATTTCTGTGAAGCACTTGGGGGTTCAAAGTGCTCACCACACATCTAGATAAGCTCCTGGGGGGTCTAGTTTCCAAAATGGTGTCACTTGCAGGGGTTTCTACTGTTTAGGTACATCAAGGGCTCTGCAAACACAACATGACGCCCGCAGAACATTCCATCAAAGTCTGCATTACAAAATGGCGCTCCTTCCCTTCCAAGCACTCCCATGCGCCCAAACAGTGGTTTTACCCCACATATGGGGTATCAGCGTACTCAGGAAAAATTGCACAACAACTTTTTGGGTCCAATTTCTCCTGTTACCCTTGGGAAAATAAAAAAAATAGCGGGCTAAAGAATCATTTTTGAGGAAAAAAATGATTTTTTATTTTCACGGCTCTACGTTTATTAATTTCTGTGAAGCACTTGGGGGTTCAAAGTGCTCACCACACATCTAGATAAGTTCCTTAAGGGGTCTAGTTTCCAAAATGGTGTGATTTTTGGGGGTTTCGACTGTTTAGGCGTATCAGGGCTCTCCAAACGCGACATGGCGTCCAATTTCAATTCCAGCCAATTTTGGTTTGAAACAGTCAAACGGCGCTCCTTCACTTCCAAGCCTGCCGTGCGCCCAAACAGTGGTTTACCCCCACATATAGGGTATCGGCATGCTCAGGACAAATTGCACAAAAACTTTTGGGGTCTTGTTACCTTTGGGAAAATAAAAATTGGGGTAAACAGATCGTTTTTTGTGGAAAAAATATGATTTTTTATTTTCACGGTTCTATGTTATAAACTTCTGTGAAGCACTTGGAGGTTCAAAGTGCTCACCACACATCTAGATAAGTTCCTTAGGGGTCTAATTTCCAAAATGGGGTCACTTGTGGGGGTTTCCACTGTTTAGACACATCAGGACCTCTACAAAAACGACATGACGTCCAGACAATTCTGCGCTGAAAAAGTCAAACGGCGCTCCTTCCCTTCCAAGCTCTGCCTTGCACCCAAACAGTGGTTTAACCCCCCACATATGGGGTATCGGCTTAATCAGGAGAAATTGCACAACAAATTTTGTGGTTCATTTTTTCTTTAACAGTTGTGAAAAATAAAAAAAATAGGTTCCGAAGTAAAGTTTTTGCAAAAAAAGTTAAATGTTAATTTTTTCCTTCCACATTGCTTCAGTTCCTGTGAAGCACGTAAAGGGTTAATAAACTTCTTGAATGTGGTTTTGAGCACCTTGAGGGGTGCAGTTTTTAGAATGTGTCACTTTTGGCTATTTTCTATCATATAGACCCCTCAAAGTGACTTCAAATGTGAGGTGGTCCCTAAAATAAAAATGGTGTTGTAAAAATGAGAAATCGCTGGTCAACTTTTAACCCTTATAACTTCGTAAAAAAAAAAAATTTTGCTCCCAAAATTGTGCTGATGTAAAGTAGACATGTGGGAAATATTATTTATTAAGAAATTTGTGTGACATATCTCTCTGATTTAAGGGCATAAAAATTTAAAGTTTGAAAATTGTTAAATTTTCAAAATTTTCGCCATATTTCGTTTTTTTCATAAATAAACACAAGTCATATCAAAGAAATTTTACCACTAACGTGAAGTACAATATGTCACGAAAAAACAATCTCAGAATCAGCTGGATTCGTTAAAGCGTTCCAGAGTTATAACCTCATAAAGTGACAGTGGTCAGAATTGTAAAAATTGGCCCTGTCATTAAGCTGCAAAATGGCTCTGTCACTAAGGGGTTAAACTTCTTGCTATTCATGTTTTTGTTTACATTACTCATATTGTTATTATTAAACTATTAATCTTCTTCATATTCAAATTCTTCATCTTCTTCCTCTTCATCTTCTTCATCATATTCTTATTTGTGACAGAGATTCCTGTACTTGTAATCTGTAAAAGTATGAATTTTTCATTCTTCCGTTCTTGCTGTCACAAAAGATTTAAAATTACAACAGTATTTGTCCGTGTTCAGTTTAGCCTGCAGCAGCAGGCATTTTCCAGGGGCACCACGAGGAGGAACGGACTCACCCCCATACACTGCTTAGTCTTCTTCTGCTTAGAATTTAGAGCATATATTTTGCTCTTCATTTGGTCTTATACTTCATGTTCTTCTGCTTTTTGATCTTTGCTTATTGTTTTCTGTCTCTTTTCTGATCTTGTAGTTTGTCTTAACCTTCTTTGTCCTGTTGGTGACTTTTCTGGGTTCTTTTTTTTTTTTCTTTTTGATGGTGTTCAGGCTGGTTGGCTTCATGCTCGTCGTCCCTTTTTGTCGTCATCTTCTTCTGGGTGGTTTTAAGGTCGTCTAATTT
>JARQOD010010931.1:0-25390 GCA_033576555.1 Oophaga sylvatica
ACTATATCACAGTATCTCTGTACTGGTGATACTAGTACTAATTACTTATCACAGTATCTTCTGTAGCTGGTGATACTATGAAATTACTATATCACAGTATCTTGTATCTGGTGATACTATGTATATTACTAAATCACAGTATCTTCTGTACTGGTGAACTATGACTATTACTATATCACAGTATCTTCTGTAGTGGTGATACTATGTACTATTACTATATCACAGTATCTTTGTAGCTGGTGATACTATGTACTATTCTATATCACAGTATCTTCTGTAGATGGTGATACTATGATTATTACTGTATCACAGTATCTCCTGTAGCTGGTGATACTATGAACTATTTTTTATCACAGTATCTTCTGTAGCTGGTGATACTATGAATTATTACTATATCACAGTGTCTCCTGTAGCTGGTGATACTATGAACTATTACTTATCACAGTATCTTCTGTAGCTGGTGATACTATGTATATTACTATATCACAGTATCTCCTGTAGCTGGTGATACTATGAACTATTACTATATCACAGTATCTTCTGTAGCTGGTGAACTATGTACTATTACTATATCACAGTATCTCTGTAGCTGGTGATACTATGAACTATTACTATATCACAGTATTCTCTGTAGCTGGTGATACTATATACTATTACTATATCACAGTATCTCTGTAGCTGGTGATACTATGTACTAATACTATATCACAGTATCTTCTGTAGCTGGTGATACTATGTACTATTACTATATCACAGTATCTCTGTAGCTGGTGATACTATGTACTATTACTATCACAGTATCTTCTGTAGCTGGTGACACTATGTACTATTACTATATCACAGTATCTTCTGTAGCTGGTGATACTATGTACTATTACTATATCACAGTATCTTCTGTAGCTGGTGACACTATGTACTATTACTATATCACAGTATCTTCTGTAGATGGTGATACTATGTACTATTACTATATCACAGTATCCTTTGTAGCTGGTGATAATATGTACTATTTTATATCACAGTATCTTCCTGTAGTGGTGATACTATGAACTATTACTTTATCACAGTATCTTCTGTAGCTGGTGACACTATGTACTATTACTTATATCACAGTGTCTCCTGTAGCTGGTGATACTATGAACTATTACTATATCACAGTATCTTCTGTAGCTGGTGACACTATGTACTATTACTATATCACAGTATCTCCTGTAGCTGGTGATACTATGTACTATTAGTATATCACTGTATCTTCTGTAGCTGGTGATACTATGCACTATTACTATATCACAGTATCTCCTGTAGCTGGTGACACTATGTACTATTACTATAATCACTGTATCTCTGTAGCTGGTGATACTATGTACTATTACTATATCACAGTATCTTCTGTAGCTGGTGATACTATGTACTATTACTATATCACAGTATCTCCTGTAGCTGGTGACACTATGACTATTACTATATCACAGTATCTTCTGTAGCTGGTGATACTATGTACTATTACTATATCACAGTATCTCCTGTAGCTGGTTATACTATGAACTATTACTTATCACAATGTCTCCTGTAGCTGGTGATACTATGTACTATTAGTATATCACAGTATCTCCTGTAGCTGGTGACACTATGTACTATTACTTTATCACAGTATCTCCTGTAGCTGGTGATACTATGTACTATTAGTATATCACAGTATCTTCTGTAGCTGGTGACACTATGTACTATTACTATATCACAGTATCTCCTGTAGCTGGTGATACTATGTACTATTACTGTATCACAGTATCTTCTGTAGCTGGTGACAGTATGTACTATTACTATATCACAGTATCTTCTGTAGCTGGTGATACTATGTACTATTAGTATATCACAGTATCTTCTGTAGCTGGTGATACTATGTACTATTATTATATCACAGTATCTTCTATAGCTGGTGATACTATAAATATTACTATATGCAGTATCTTCTGTAGCTGGTGATATTATGAACTATTACTATATCACAGTATCTTCTGTAGCTGGTGATACTAAATGTATATTAGTATATCACAGTATCTTCTGTAGCTGGTGATACTATGTACTATTACTATATCACAGTATCTTCTGTAGCTGGTTATACTATGAACTATTACTATATCACAGTATCTCCTGTAGCTGGTGATACTATGTACTATTACTATATCACAGTATCTTCTGTAGCTGATTATACTATGTACTATTACTATATCACAGTATCTTCTGTAGCTGGTGATACTATGTACTATTATATATCACAGTATCTTCTATAGCTGGTGATACTATAAAATATTACTATATTGCAGTATCTTCTGTAGCTGGTGATACTATGTACTATTAGTATATCACAGTATCTTCTGTAGCTGGTGACACTATGTACTATTACTATATTCACAGTATCTTCTGTAGCTGATTATACTATGTACTATTACTATATCACAGTATCTCCTGTAGCTGGTGATACTATGTACTATTAGTATATCATAGTATCTTCTGTAGCTGGTGATACTATGTACTATTACTATATCACAGTATCTTCTATAGCTGGTGATACTATTAAATATTATATATTGCAGTATCTTCTGTAGCTGGTGATATTATGAACTATTACTATATCACAGTATCTTCAGTAGCTGGTGATACTAGTGTTAATTACTATATACAGTATCTTCTGTAGCTGGTGATATATGAACTATTAGTATATACAGTATCTTCAGTAGCTTGTGATACTATGTTTATTACTATATCACAGTATCTTCTGTAGCTGGTGATACTATGTACTATTAGTATATCACAGTATCTTCTGTAGCTGGTGATACTATGTACTATTACTATATCACAGTATCTTCTGTAGCTGGTGATACTATGCACTATAAATATACAGACACTTTCAGACTCCCTACACTCATCACTGTCCCCAATCTCCTCTTTTTCTTGTCTGATCTGGCTGTTCATCACTACAATGACACTCTTAGACGCACCCTTGACCAAGTAGCACCGCTCACCCTCAGAACTTCCAAACACACAGTAAAACAGCCCTGGCTCACATTGCAAACTCATCTTTTCAGCGATGCTCTAGGAGTGCTGAACGCCTATGGAGAAAAACCCGCACACCAGAAGACTTCATCCACTTTAAATTCATGTTAAGAACTTATAATGCTGCCCTTCACCTCGCCAAACAGACCTACTTCACCACCCTGATCTCCTCACTCGCCAACAACCCCAGAAACTTTTTGACACTTTTCACTCCCTCCTCAGGCCAAAGCACAAGGCCCTATCACAGACATTTGTGCTGACGACCTGGCCTCCCACTTTATAGAAAAAATAGATACTATCCGTCAGGAAATCTGCTCCCAACCACCAAGTGCTGTGACTCCCATCCCACCCTGCATTTCCCTGGCTCACTTTCCACATTTGATCCCATCACAGAAGAAGAAGTCTCCAGACTCCTCTCTTCTCTCGTCCGACTACATGCACTACCGACCCCATTCCCTCACATCGCCTCCAGTCTCTCTCTCCAGTTGTCACAACTCACCTAACTACAATCTTTAATCTCTCACTCTCCTCTGGCATTTTCCCATCCTCCTTCAAACACTCCATCATTACTCCACTACTAAAGAAACCCGCTCTCGACCCTTCCTGCACAAACAACTACAGACCGGTCTCCAATCTCCCCTTCATCTCTAAACTTTTGGAGCGCCTAGTCTACTCCCGCCTCACCCGTCACCTCTCCACTCACTCCCTTCTAGACCCTTCACAGTCCGGCTTCCGCCCCCTACATTCGACTGAAACTGCACTCATCAAAGTGACCAATGACCTTCTGACAGCAAAACGTAACGGTGACCACTCTCTGCTCATTCTTCTCGACCTTTCTGCAGCTTTCGACACAGTTGACCACTGTCTCCTACTGTCTAGGCTCCAGTCACTATGTATTAAGGACACTGTTCTCTCCTGGTTCTCCTCCTATCTTTCTGATCGCTCCTTCAGTGTTTCGTTCTCTGGCTCCACGTCATCTCCTCTTCCTCTCGCTGTCGGTGTACCTCAGGGGTCAGTCCTTGGCCCCCTTCTCTTCTCTCTCTCTCTACACGGCCCCAATTGGACAGACCATCAGCAGATTTGGCTTTCAGTACCATCTTTATGCTGATGACACACAACTATACACGTCATCCCCGACCTTACCCCGCTGTTCTACAGAACGCCACCGACTGTCTGTCCGCAGTCTCCAACATCATGTCTGCTCTCTATCTGAAACTCAACCTCAACAAAACTGAACTCCTTCTGCTCCCACCGTCTACTAACCTCCCTAAATCTGACATTTCCCTCTCTGTGGGCGGCACCATAATAACATCCCGGCAGCAGGCTCGCTGTCTGGGTGTTATGTTTGACACCAATCTCTCCTTCACCTCCCATATACAATCTCTTGCCCGCTCTTGCCGCCTACACCTAAAGAACATCTCTAGAATCCGCCCTTTCTCACCATGGAAACAACAAAAACCCTACTGTAGCATTGATCCACTCCCGCCTGGACTACTGCAACGCCTCCCCATTACTCGCTATCCCCTCTCCAGTCCATCCTTAATGCAGCAGCCAGGGTCATCCATCTGGCTAATCGATACTTGGACGCGTCCGCTCTTCGCCAGGCCTTACACTGGCTGCCCATTCATTATAGGATCCAATTCAAAGTACTTGTTCTCACCCACTGTGATGAACGGGCACACAGTCCGCCAACACGGTAGCCCGGGGGTCACGGCTTGTGATCCCACCGCTGCCACCACATGTGATGGAACGTGCACACACACGACGGCTGCTGCCGTCCGACCCAGTAAACTGCAGGGATTTATAACTATCCCACTTCCACTTAGGAACTTGCAGCTCTCTGGCGCCCCCCCTTACCCTCAGGTCAGTCAGGGAACTGTACCTAGGATAATTAGTCGCCAGACGGGTCACTTGGATGTGTGCTGGCTATTGGGCACGCTGCAGTGAGGGAATTATAATTACTCCTGGCTGCCGCCAGGCAGTACCCTTATAAACCCCGCTGCGTCACTGCCAGCGTCACCCAATAGATTAACACTTTACACCCCTTCTTTTAGCTGCCACCAGCTACGGCTTTTGATGAACAATTTATCAAGAGGGTCCGTAGCAACCCCAAAACAGTAGCGTAGTGCTTCAGGCACGTGCAAATTCGTTTATAGAGCAGGAGAAACAAACTAATAAATTTATAGGTTTATTCCTTAAAAACAGGCAATGCTTATATAATATAAAAAGATGTAACAAACTGAGACAATATCGTTATGTACAGATGCAGTTATAAAATAAAATAGGATTAAGAATGAAAATCACTCACATGGTTGTTAGATCATATACAGGCAAGCCAGGCTGGGGGAAGGGGCCACACGTCATAGTTCATTGGGAGATCTCTTACTCAGCACATCCCAGCAGAAAGACTACTACTAAGGAACTTCACTGTAAGACTTATGCATGTCAGCTTCTGACCTCACAAAAAGGGCTGGTCCTCTGGCCACCTCCCCTGGCTGCAAGCTATGGTCTGAGCTCTGCAATATCATAAGGTTCATAACTCGTTCTGTGAACCTAGCAGAATAACGGCAGACCTATCAATGGTCTTGCTTTGAAATAATGGTTCAAATGAACCCAAACTTGGGTGACATAGCTCATGGGGCACCCGAGAATTCCATTTCTCGGGCTCTGTTGGAGTTACGGGTTCACCGGTACCACGGGAACGATGCCCGTCGGCGCATGGTTCAACACAGTGACGTTCGTGTTTCTAGCGAATGCTCCCACCGTGTTATTAACCAAAAAAGAATGAATACTCCAACATGGCTGCTATAGGAAGAAAGCACGTGTTCGGACAATGCGGACCCCTGCGGTGAAGCGGGAAAACTTCCAGCACTGGCAGCTCACATTACACTGCCTGAGTGCAGGCTGACAGGGGGGGAAGGGAGAAGTATGAGAGCTGCAGAGAGAAGGAGGGCTTTCAGCAGTACAAAAAAAAAAAAAGAGATGAGGACAGCAATTCCAGCACAGCACTCATCACACCTCCCCCCCTTTGAGGGCGCTACGGAGGCATGACCTGTCGGTAATCCGACATGCGCACCTCAGCGGGTTCGCCACGTCGTGATAACCCATCAGCATTCCCATGATCACTGCCTTTCTTGTGTTGTACGGCAAAATCATACTGCTGCAGGGCAAGGCTCCAGCGTAGCAACCTACCATTGGTTCCGGACACTGTGTGCAGCCAGCTCAGAGGGTTGTGGTCGGTGACCACCTTGAAGGTGCGCCCGTACAGGTAGGGCTGCAAACGTTGCAGTGCCCAGACCATGGCCAGGCACTCCTTCTCGATTGTGGAGTATGCCACTTCCCTTGGCAGAAGTTTCCGGCTCAGGTACAACCGGGGTGCTCTGGTTCCCCGAATCAACCTGGCTGAGTACAGCACCGAGGCCAAATTCGCTGGCGTCAGTCTGTACAGGAATGGCCGACTGCTGTCGACGGCTTTCAACACTGGAGAGCTGCACAGGGCTGTTTTCAAAGATCGGAATGCCGCCTCACAGCCATTTGTCCAGTTGACTGTTTGGGGTAGACCGCCCTTGGTGAGGTCCGTCAAGGGTTTTGCAATGGCGCTATTGTTCGGTACGAAACGCCTATAGTACCCTGCAGTGCCCGGAAGGACTTCACTGCTTTTTGGTCCTGAGGGTGGGCCAGGACACGATCGCGTCCACTTTCTCGGGCTTGGACTCATGGAACCCCCACCTACCCGGTGCCCCAGGTAGTGGACCTCCCTCATGCCCATCTGGCATTTTCCCGGCTTGGATGGTCAGACCTGCTGGTGATACGCTTGAGCACCTCCTGGAGATGCTGAAGGTGTTCCTCCCAGGTGGAACTGAAGACGGCAATGTCGTCCAGGTACGCCACAGCGTACTCCTCCAGTCCTGAAGCAGGTGGTTGACCATCGCTGAAAGTGGCAGGGGCATTCTTCATGCCGAAAGGCAATGACCGTGGACTCGTACAGTCAAAAAGGGGTGATAAAGGCAGATTTCTCCTGCGCCGCAGGCTCAGGGGAATCTGCCAGTATCCCCGGCTCAAATCCATGATGGATATGTACTTGGCATTCGCCAACCGCCCCGCAGATCCTCGATGCGTGGCATTGGGTGGCATCAGAGGTAGTGATGGCGTTGAGCCCCCTGTAGTCCACGCAGAACCAGGTGGTCGATCCTTTTTTGGCACGAGAACTACAGGTGAGGCCCACGCGCTTTTGGACGGCCGGTCACCCCCAGCTGCAACATCTCATGGATCTCTGGCGCATAATCTGCTGCACTTCCTCAGAGATCCGATAAGGTGTCCGCCGTAACGGGGCGTGATTCCGGTGTCCACCTCGTGGACTGCCAACTCGGTCCTTCCGGGTCGGTTCGTGAACTCGGCCCGGAAGGGTTCCAGAGTGGTCAGCAACTGCAACCGCTGGGAGACGGTTAGCGAGGCATTTACCTCCATGTCTCAATGGACCCATTGGCATTAGCTTGGGCCAGCATGTCTAGGAGGGGGTCCTCTTCCCCGTCCTCGGGCAGATTGCAGACCGGTAGGACGCAGGCTTCACGTTCGTGATGGGCCTTCATCATGTTGACGTGAAAGGCCTTGCGCCTACCCCGAGTGTGGTCAAGCGTGACCACGTAGGTGGCTGGGTTGAGCTGTTGGTGCACGACGTACGGGCCTTCCCAGGCTGCCTGAAGCTTATCTTTGGTACGGGGACCAGCACCCACACCTTTTGACCCACCTGGTAGGTCCGCTCCCGGGGCGTTCTGGTCGTACCAGTGCTTCTGGTCAGCCTGAGCCTGCGTCATGTTGTCATGCACCAACTGCGTCAAGTCTGCATTCTGTCGCGGAAGCGCATGACATAATCCACGATGGACACTTCGTGGGGTTTGGCTCATCTTCCCAGGATTCTTTATCAACCCAAGGGGTCCCGGACTCGCCTACCATACAGGAGCTCGAAGGGGGAGAACCCCCGTCGAGGCCTGCGGGACTTCTCTGTAGGCAAATAGCAGGTGTGGGAGGTACCGCCCAATCGCGTCCCTGGGTCTCAACCAGCATGCGGAGCAATCTGTTTGAGGGTACCGTTTAAAGCGCTCACACAAAACCATTGGTCTGTGGTGATACGCACTCGATACCATACGCGTACCTGATTTTGCTGCAGAGAGCCTTCATTAGGGAGACATAATTGAGTCCCTTGATCGGTTAAGCATCTCCCTGGGAAATCCTACCCGTGAAAAGATGGTCACCAGTGCATCCGCCACCTTATCTGCCCTAGTTGAGGACAGAGCTACTGCCTCGGGTACCGGGTAGCGTAGTCTACCACAGTAAGGATGTATTGCTTTCAGAGCTGCTGGGGACGGCCGCGGGCCCACAATGTCCACCGCGATCCTCTGGAAAGGCTCCTCTATCACTGGCAAGGGATCAGGGGAGCCTTAAGAGCAAAGCCCGCCTTCCCCACTCTTTGACAGGTTGATACAGGAGCGGCAGTAGTTAGTCACATCTGTCCCCATCTTGGGCCAATAGAAGTGTTTGAGACAGCCGTTGCCTTAGTTTTGCTGATCCCAAGTGTCAGCGAGTGGAATCTCATGGGCAATCCTCAAAACTCACTCGGAACGGTGCGGGACGACCAGCTGTTTCCCCTCAACCACTCCTTTTGGGAATCTCCGGGTACTGTCTCCGGTACAAACCTTCCTCGTTCCCAGAACACCCTCTTCATTATCAGTCACGGAGGTGGGCATCTCGGCGAGGTGCCTCAAGTTCTCCAGGCTCGCATCTGAGTGCAGAGCGGCCTGGAACTCCTGGCTGGAGGCAGCCAGAAGTGACGTCAGGGTTCCTCCCTCACTGGGACCTCTGGGACCGGCTCTGGGTCCACCTCTGGTTCAGGTCTCTCCGGTAGCGGAGGAGGGTCCAGTGGCAGGGCGCTACCTGCGATCGGGCACTCTGACTGGGGTGACAGCAGCTACATTGGTTCTCCCGGGGATTTCTATAGACCCCAGCCTGCGCTGCTATGGGCTCTTACCTCCCATCCACCCCCAACACTTCAGGAGCAGTGTACTTATGGGCCAGTTACCTTCCTCGGTGGCACTGGTCAGTGTCATGGCGTCACCTTCTCCCGGTTCCCATGCACCTCCCATTTCCTTGAGCATGTGCTTGCTCCTGCTAGGGGTTCCTCACCTCTCACTCCGCAAGCGGGGACTGAACGCTCCGTACCTGGGACCATTACCACTTCGAGAAAGGGTTAACAATTCAGATGGCACAGATACTCACTTCAATCACCTAGGGAAAGAAAGGTTATCAGTTGATCATCACTTCGCAAAGCATTAAGGTAACAAATCAGTTTCCCATACTCAACACAACATCAAGGTTAACTTTTCCTTATCTCAGATTGGGAAGGGGTGTCAGGGACATAGTACGCCCCATCCTCCCCAGATCATCCCAAAAAACATCATGGGCAGTTTTCGGCACCCCCACTTCCTCACCCCCTCCCGGACCCGCAAGAAACTCGGGCTATCGGCAAGGGGTAGTGGAAAACCCCCAACCCGTACAGTTGGGTTTTCCCAATCAACTCTTAGGGCCGCCAGTTCGGGTCGGTGAGGGTTCGCCAGCCCGGTGTCCTTGAGGCCTGTAGCAAGACGGGCCCACGGAGGGCTGCACGTTTTAAAACCCCTCCCCACACACCACCCACCAAAAGAACGAGGGTTGGGCCGGAGGGGGCCTTGGCTGGGGGGTTCTTCTGCTTCGGACAGGTGGGCTGATGTGACCAGTCCTTTTACAGGAGAAACATGGGGGGGTTGTTAGGCCTGGGCTGGAAAAGGGGGATAGTGCCTCCGAGGGATGATGGCGGGGCACTGGGGTTTGTTGCGGCTTACCCCCTCCCAAGGGGGGGTGACGGCCTTCCGCACCCGGGTTTCGGGTTCCCTATAGCTTGGCGTCCGGGCTGTTGTGCCCGTCTCTGGTTCTCGGTCCAGGAAATGTCGGACCTCCTGGGCACAATGCAGGAATGGTCTTTGATCATCAGGTCTTTCGCCTTAGGGCAATGACGTCCAGGATCCATGGTCAAAGTGGTTCCGGATCCTGCACCCATCGCTATAAATGTCGTGTGGGCCACGTTGGAGGTTCCGGAAACTTTTTGGTATACCTCGGGGTTTTGTGGTACTTGGAATCAGGGCCTGCTTGATGGCCTCATAGTCAATTCTTGATCTGGGCGAAGGCGAACGCCCCAAAGCTTTGCCTTTGCCCGGGGGTAAGTACCGGCCCATTGGCGGAAGGCACCGGTATGCTGCGACTTTTCAAGGCCCCCAAAAAGTGTCCAAGTTCCTTCCTTTTCCAAAGGATAGGCTCCGCGGGGCTTGGGACTTGAAGCTGCTGGGTGTACCGTCTGGGCTGTGGAGGCATTGCCCCTTGTTGAGCCCCAGTTCATGGCTTCTGGCTTCCCCTGGCTTCCAAGCCTCCCGCTCGGCCCCCCCGGGCTTGGCGCTCGGCTCTCCAGCCTCTGCTGTTTGGCCCTCCGTGGTCGGCTCTCTCTTGAGCTTGTGGATCAGCCTCAGGCGTTTTTCCCGGTTGTCAGCGGGAGTCCCTCCAGGGCCGCCCCTAAGGGTCCACTCTCTCTGGGGTGAAGCATCGGGGGTTGGGCTTGCTCCTGCGCCCGCCCGCTCCGGCTCGCCCAGTCTTCAGGGCCTGGACCAGTTGGCCTTTGTTCGGTTGGTGGACAAGGCCGTGGTACTTGCAATTCCCACAAGGGTGTCCTTGCTCTGCTTGTCGAACCAACTTGTCCTTTTGGTAGCCTGGTGCCCAAAAAAAAGATAGGTAGAAAAACAAAGAAAGGGAGGGTAACCGCAAGTACACACAATTGTCTCAGGATAAAAACCCGAGTTTGTTTCCCAAAAACTTTAGCTGCGGGGCTGAAAAAACCGTGCAAGTTTTTTTTGTGAATGGAATATTGCCCAAAACCCAGATCATAATTGCTCTTATCCCCCGCGTGCCACCAATATGTGAAACGGGCACACGTCCCGCCACCGGTGCCCGGGGGTCACGGTTGTGATCCCACCGCTGCCACCACATGTGATGGAACGTGCACACACGACGGCTGCTGCTCCGACCCAGTAAAATGGGATTTTTTAACTATCCCACATTCCACTTAGGAACTTGATCTTTGGGCCCCCCCTTCCTAGGTAGTCAGGGGGAAATGCACCGGATAATTACCGCCAGAGGGTCACTTGGATGTGTGCTGGGGATTGGGCCGTGAAGTGAGGGAATTATAATTATTGGCTGCCCGCCAGGCAGTACCCTTATAAACCCGCTGCGTCACTGCCACGTCACCCCAATAGATTAAACTTTACACCCTTTCTTTTGCGCCACCAGCTACGTTTGTGAAAAATTATCAAGAGGGTCCGTAGAACCCCAAAACGTAGGTAGTGTTCAGGCAGGCAAATTTCGTTTATGGCGGAGAAACAAACTATAAATTTTGGTTTATTCCTTAAAAACAGGCAATGCTTTATAATATAAAAAGATGTAACAAATAGACAATATCGTTATTACAGTGCAGTTATAAAATAAAAGGTTTAAGAATGAAAATCATCAAACGGTTGTTAGAATCATTACAGGCAACCAGGTGGGGGAAGGGGCCACAGCTAGTTCATTGGGAGATTTTACCAGACTCCCAGCAGAAAGACTACTCTAAGGAACTTCACTGTAAAATTATCATGTCAGCTCTGACCCACAAAAAGGCTGGTCCTCTGGCCACCTCCCCTGGTGCAACTTGGTTTAGTACCTTGCAATTCATAATTCATAATGTTTGTGAATAGCGAATAAGGCAGAACCTATCAATGGTCTTGCTTTGAATAAGGTTCAAATAAAACCCAAAACTTGGGTGACATGCTCATGGGGCCCCGAGAATTCCATTTCTCGGGCTTTTGTTGGGTTACGGGTTCACCGGCTACCACGGGAACGATGCCCGTCGGCGATGTTTTCAACCAGTGATTCGTGTTTCTAGCGAATGCTCCCACCGTTTTTAACCAAAAAAAATGAATACTCAACTGGCTGCTAAGGAAAAGCAGTTTGGAAAAAGCAGGACCCTGGGTGAAGCGGAAAACTTCAGCATGGCAGCTCAACATTAACTGCCTGAGTGCAGGCTGACAGGGGGGGAGGGAGAAGTATGAGGGCAGAAAAAAGGGGAGGGCTTTCAGCGTACAAAAAAAAAAAAAGAGTGAGGACAGCAATTCCGCACAGCATCATCACACCCACAAAGCTTCCACAGTGCAGCACCCCCCTACACTCCCCCTCATTTCTATCTATCGGCCTAAGATGCGCGCTCTGCAAAGATTTCGACTAACTCTGCACTAATCCGTACCTCCCACTCCCGACTCCAAGACTTCTCCCACGCTGCCCAATCCTTGGAATGTCTACCCCCAAGAAATTAGGAATCCAATTTGCATGGTTTCAGGCGCTCCCTCCCAACCATTTGTTCAGAGCGGCCCTATCACATTCAAATCAAAGTCATTCTATGTGTAATGTGTATTGTAACCTTCACTTCTCAATCCACCCTCACTCCCTCAAGATGCTGGAAATTATTGTAAATCACCTTTGTATATACAAATGTATTTTTTTATCTCCTCCACTTATTGTAATTGTAAGCTTCACAAGGGGTCTCTTATTTTGTTTTAAATTTGTAATGTAACGTTGTTACTTATGACTTTTTTTCAAATGTTAAACTGTAAAGCGTGGGGAATATGTTGGCGTTTAAAATAAAGATTATTATTTTATTATTTTTTATTATTATTCACGTATCTTCTGTAGCTGGTGTAAATGAGTATTACTAATTGCGGTTTTTTTCCCCCAGCTGGTGAATACGAATATTGGGGACCTTGACTTGGGTTGTGGGATTATCTGCTTTGGGCCAACCTAGTAACCAATCCTCATTGATGCATTTATCATATGCTATTTTTGCATTTTATCATTTTTGCAGGATGCAGCAAGCTCCTTTTGTCCGCTTGGTTTTTCTGTGTTATGCAATTAGTGTGAACACCCGCCTTCCATTAAGGATTCTAAATAGGGTTACCGACATGTGCATTGCCCTTTCCTGTGTGACTTAGCCTAAGCAAGCCTATTTGTGTGTTTTTGTTCCACGACAATTAACACCACATCACTATTTTGTGTTAGGGTGGCTGTTTCATCAGTCGAGGGCTGTGTTGTCAGCCCTTTATTATGGAGCCGGCTGCTTCCTGCAAGTGCTTTGTTCACAAAAGATTTGGTGAGCTATTTTTCATGTTGGTTTTTTTCTAAAAATTTTCAGGATTTTTAAGTCCTTTTTTTTTTTTCTGTGAGCTTTGAATTGATACTTAACTATATATATCAAGTATCTCCGTATTGGTGGGAAATTGCAAATTACTTATAAATATCTTCTTAGGGTAAACATGACTATTACTAACCAAGTATTCTGATTGGGGGATATTGCATATTAAATATACAGTTTTCTGTAGTGGTGATACTATGTATTTACTATATACATATCTTCTGTTTCTGGTGATCTATTACTTTATTATCAAGTTCTCCTGTACGGTGATACTATGTATTTACTATATCACAGTTTTCTGTAGTGGTGAACTAGTACTTTATATATACAGTATTTCTGTGCTGGTGAATAGAACTATTACATATCACAGTATTTCTTATTGGGATCTATAATATTATTTATACGTATCTTGTGGGTGATTTGTACTTTACTATATCACGTGTCTCCGTACTGCTGTACTATGTATATTACTAATAAGTTTCCTGTAGTAGGTATACTATGAACTATTACTTATCACAGTGTCTTCTTTAGCTGTGTTATATGTACTTTATATTCACTGTATCTCCCTGAGCTGGTGAACTATGAACATTACATTCACAGTATTCCTGTGTGGTGTTACTATGTACTTACTATATCACAGTATTTCCTGTAGCTGGTGATACTATGTACTTATATATCACAGTGTCTACTGTAGTGGTGATTTCTATGTTTCTATTATTTTTCACAGTATTCCCCGAGCTGGGATATTGTCTTTACTATTCAAGTGTCTCCTGTACTGGTATACTATGTTCTATTCATTCACAGTGTCCCTGTCTGGTGTTACTATGTACTATTACTATATCACAGTATCTCCTGACTGTTGTACATGTCTATTACAATCACAGTTTCTCCTTAGGGTGATCTATTACTTTTATTCACTATCTCTGTGGGTGATATATGAACTATTATATTCCGTGTTTCTGTAGCTGGTGTTACTATGTACTAACTATATCACTGTATCCCTGAGCTGGTGATACTAAGAATATTCTATACACGTATTTTTCCGTAGTGGTGATACTATGTATATTATATATAAATGTCCCTGTACTGGGGGTTTGTACTATTACTATATACAGAAAACCCGTACAGGGATACTATTAACTATTACTATATACAGTATCTTCTGTACTGGGGGTACTAGTTTTTATTATATATCACGTATCTCCGTAGCTGGTGTTACTATGTACTATTACTATATCCCCATTTGTACTGTGTCATGAAAAAATTTTATATCCGTTCTTTGTAGCTGGGTTTTTTGTACTTTATTATCACAGTATCTCTGTGGGTGATACTATGACTATTCATTACAGTGTCTTGTGTTGTACTAGCTATTACTATATCCGTATCTTTTAGCTGGGATATATGTCTTTACTATTCACGTATCTTCTGTTTTGGGGGTACTATGTACTAACTTATAATATCTCCTGTGCTGGTGATACTAATATTACATATCACATTTACGTTGTGATATATGTATATTTTATCACGTATTCTGTAGCTGGTGATACTATGTATATTTTTATATCACAGTGTTCCCCTAGCTGGTGATACTTGTACATTACTTATCACAGTGTCTCCTGAGCTGGTGATACTATGTTATTACTTTTCACAGTATTCCTGTAGCTGTTGTACTATGACTATTACTATTCACGTGTCTCCCGTAGCTGGTGATCTATGTTTCTTACTATATCACAGTATCTCCTGTACAGGTGATACTATGAATATTACTATATCACAGTTTTCTTCTGTAGTGGTGTTATTTTACTATTTTTATATCACTGTATCTCCTGTAGTGGTGATACTATGAACTATTACTATTCCAGTATCTTCCCGTGTGGTGATTATGTACTATTAATATATCACGTATCTCCTGTGCTGGTGATATATGTACTATTACTTATCCCCAGTGTTACTGTAGTGGTGATACTATGTATATTCTATTCACAGTATTCCTGTAGTGGTGATACTATGAATATTATATTCACAGTTCTCCCGTAGCTGGTGATTATGTATATTATATATACAGTTCTCCTGTAGTGGTGATACTATGTACTATTATATATCACGTTCTCCCGTTACTGTTGTTTCTATGTATTTACTATATCACAGTGTTCTGTGCTGGTGATATATGTACTATTTATCACAGTATCTCCTGTAGGGTGAACTATGAACTTTTTCTATATCACGTTCTTCTGGCTGGTTTTTATATTTACTATTACTATATACTGTATCTTGTGTGGTTACTATGAACTATTAATATCACAGTATCTCGGCTGGTGATACTATGTACTTTACTTTCACGTGTCTCCCGTAGCTGGTGATACTATGTTATTTATATAACAGTATCTCCGTGGGTGATACTATTAATTTACTATATCACGTATTTCTGTTATGGTGAATATGTTACTTTACTATTTCACAGTATTCCGTTGCTGGTGTTTCTATGTAATATTACAATTCCGTATCTTTCCTGTAGCTGTGATACTATGGAAATTTACTTAAACACAGTTCTTTCTGTAGCTGGTTTACTATGACTATTACTATATCACGTATCTCCGAGTGGTGATACTATGTACTATTATATATCACGTTCTCCCGTAGTGGTGATATTGACTATTACTATATCACAGTATTTTTACTGGTGATACTAGTACTTTACTATACACGTATTTCTGTTTCTGGTGATACTATGTATATTATATTCACAGTATCTTCTGTTTTGTGTATATGTACTTTTATATCACAGTATCTTTTTTTGGTGTACTATGACTTTTTTATTACAGTTCTCGTAGCGGTGATCTATGACTATTTCTATATCCATTCTTTGTATGGGAATTTGAATTTAATATCCGTATCTTTGTTTCTGGTGTATATTAAATATTCTATATCAGATCTTCGTTTTGGGGGTATTGAAAAAAATTTTTTTATCACAGTTCTCCCCTAGCTGGGGGTACTATGAATTTTATATCACAGTGTCTCTTAGGGGTACTAACTATTACTATACACAGTACTTCGATGGTGAAACTATGTTTTTACATTCACAGTATCTTTGTAGTGGGAATATGAAATTACTTATCACAGTATCTTTTTTTGGGATACTATGTACTTTTTCTATATCACATATCTTCTGTGCTGGGTACTAGAATATCTATATCAGTATCTTCTGTTTTGGTGATACTAGTAATATTCTTATCAAGTATCTTCGTTGGTTACTATGAATATTTTATATCCAGTACTTCTGTTGGGATACTTTTCTTTTATATCACATTTTCCGTCTGGTGAAAATGAAAAATTACTATATCACAGTATTTTGTTTTGGTGATACTAGAATTTACTTATCACAGATCCTTACTGGGAAAAATGAAATTTTTATTCACATATCTTCTGTTGGTGAACTTTTTTACTTTACACAGTTCTCCTGTAGCGGTGAATATATAACTATTCTAATCACATATCTTCTGTTTGGGATACTATGTACTATTCTATTCACGTATCTTTGTAGGGTGAACTATTACTATTCTATATACAGTATCTTTTGTTTTTTATACTATGTACTATTCTATATCACAGTACCCCTCTGGTGTACTATGTACTATTAATATCACAGTATCCCCGTAGCGGGAAAGAATTTACTTATTACAGTATCTTCTGTTTCTGGTGATACTATGTACTATTTCTATAAAACAGTATCTTTGTTTTGGGGATACATGTGTATTACTATATCACGTTCTTCTGTTTCTGGTGATACTATGAACTATTATATATACAGTATGTTTGTTTCTGGGGAACATGTTATTATATATCACAGTTTCCCCGTAAATGGGATACTATGAAATATTTCTATATCACAGTATTTCTTGTGGTGATATATCACTATTACTATATCCAGTATCTTTGAGTGGTGATATTGAATATTACTAAATCACAGTATCTTTTTGTTCTGGTAATACTATGTCTATTACTATGTCCAGTATCTTCTGTAGTGGTGATATAGAAACTATTACTATATCACGTACTCCTGTGCTGGGGGGTAATGTACTATTACTATATCACAGTATTCTGTATGGTGTTCTATGTATATCAAAATCCAGTATCTCTGTTTGCTGGTGTACTATGTATTACTTATTCCAGTATCTTCTGTCTGGTGATACTATGAACTATTTACTATATCACAGATCTTCTGTTTCTGGGGTACTATGTACTATTACTTACAAGCATCCCTGTTGCTGGTTAATATATGTATATTACTATTCACAATTCCTGTAGCTGGTGATACTATTTTGCTATTACTTATAACAGTGTCTCCTGTAGTGTGAATATTACTGTTACTAATCACAGTATCTCCTGTAGCTGGTGATCTAGTAATATTACTATATCACAGTATCTTCTGTTTTGGTGATACTATGTACTATTACTATATACGCATCTCCTGGTGGTAATGCTTGTACTATTCTATATACAGTATCTCCTGTAGTGGTGATATATTGATTACTATTTCCATATCCTGTAGTGGGGATTATGTACTATTACTATTCACGCATTCTGTGCTGGTAATATATGTACTATTCTATTCACGTATCTCCGTAGCTGGTGATACTATGTGTATTTTAAAAATACAGTGTCTCCTGACTGGGAGACTAATGTATGTTAATATATCACGTATTTGTAGCTGGGATACTATGTCTATTACTATATCCAGTAATTCTGTTTCTGGTGATATTTACTTTTACTAACAAGATCTCCTGTACTGGATACTAGTACTATTACTATATTCAAATTTCTGTAGCTGGTGAACTATGTACTTTATATATCCCCAGCTTCCCTGAGCGGTATATATGTACTATTACTATATCACGATTCTGTAGTGGTGATACTATGTGTTTTATATATACAGTGTTCCGAGCGGTGTACTAGGTATTACTATTCAAGTGTCTCTGTAGCTGGTGAGACTAGTACTTTACTATATAAAGTATTCCCGTGTGGTGATATATGTACTATTATATATCACAGTACTTCTGTAGTGGTGAGACTATGTACTATTTCTATATAAGATCTCCTGTAGCTGGTGATATATGTACTATTACTATATACAAGTATCTCCTGTAGCTGTGATATAAAGTACTTTCATATCAAAGTTCTTCTGTAGTGGTGACATATGTACTATTACTATATACGTATCTCCTGTAGGTGTGATACTATGTATATTACTATATACAGATCTTGTTGCTGGTGATACATGAACTTTACTATATCACAGTATCTCTGTAGCTGGTGTACATGTATATTACTATATCAAGTATCTTCTGTACTGGTGGGTACTATGTACTATTTTAAATCCAGTTTTTGTAGCTGGTGATACTATGTTATTACTTGTACGTATCTTTGCAGTGGGATACTTGAACTATACTAATACAGTTTCCTGTAGCGGTGTCTTTGTACTATTAATTATCCAGTATTTCTGTAGCTGGTGATACTATGTACTATTTTCTATATACAGGTATCTCCTGTGCTGGTGATACTATGTATATTTCTATATCACAGTGTCTCCTGTAGCTGGTGATACTATGTATATTACTATTCACGTATTCCCGTAGTGGTGTACTATGTCTATTATATATCACGTTCTCCCGTAGCTGGTGATACTATATACTATTTTCTTAAAAACAGTGTTCTGTAGCTGGTGATACTATGTACTATTACTATATCACAGTTCTTCTGTAGTGGTGATGCTATGTATATTACTTACACAGTATTTTTGTATACTATTACTATTCAAAATATTCCTTTTTCTTTTATTTTTTGTTTTTTTTTAAACACGTATTCGTATGGGGGTACTTTTATATTCTATATCCAGTATCTTCTGGTGGTTTAATAATATTACTATATCAAGTTCTCTTTGGGTATTTGTACATTTATTATACGTATCTTTTGTAGTGGTGATACTATTTTAATTTTTATATCACAGTATCTCCCGTTGTTTTGGGGAAAAATATTACTTTTACATACCCGGGGTTTAACCTACCTCTCGCTGCCTGGGGGGAATGAAAACCGGCAACCCCCTTTGTAAAATAGTAAAAATTTCCCCCCCTTTGAACGCGGGTGAATTCAATGTGTCTTTTAACCACCCGGGAATCACCGCGGTACAAGGCGTGGTATTTTTTTCGGGAGATCATGTTTTAAAACCCCTATGAACTTAATAATTTTCTTTAAAATAAAGTCACCGACCTGACCCCCCAAAAAATTGGGGGGTAAGGGGGGGAGTCACAAAATAAAAAAGGGAAACACACCGTGCGCAGCAGAGGGCAGGGCCCCGTACCAGGGATCAAAAATAGGGGGGGCAAGCCAAGCACGGGTTAAAAGGGTTTTAAAATAAAATTTTCACTGTACATTATCCTGTTTAAGGGGATGGAGTTTTAAAACTTTTGGGTATATTGTAAAATTTACAGCGTGTATGCGACCTTGGGTATCCCCCTTATTATACGGGGACACTAAACCCATAAAAAAAATAAAGGATTAAAAAAAGAAAAATTTATACGCGGTATTTAAAAATCTAAATCCCGCACACCATGTCTATGACCTGTATCCCCCCATACACTACACTCTATACCGCACCGGGGGTTTTATGCCTAAATAACCTTTTCTACATTATACCCGCACCCAGTGTATCCCCTGAAAACCCCTATCTACATTAAAACCCCCCAACGTGTGCGCCCTGTATCCCCCTTTTATTACACTCTATATCCCCCCACACGAGTGTATGACCCTTATACATCAAAACTACACTATTACCCCAAAATGGTATCCCCGTTTACCCCATATAACACTCTTAACCGCACACTGTTACCCCCCTAAAAACCCCATTTATACACTTTATACCGCCCCCATGTGTATGACCCTTTTACCCCATATATTTAAATCTTTTTCCCGCAACAATGTGTATGACCCTGTATACAAATTATTCACCTTATTTTGAAGTAAAAAAAAAAGAAACAGGAACAAATCAATACTTAAAATTAAAAAAAAATAAAGTTTTTAAAAAAAAAAAATTTTCTGGTATTTCAGTGGGAACTATGGGCCTGCTTTTTTTGGGTTTAAAGAGATGGCCCCAAAGTTCGGTTCCATTTTTTGTCACAAAAATGAAAATTTTT
The DNA here is from genome assembly GCA_033576555.1 of Oophaga sylvatica. NCBI lineage: Eukaryota > Metazoa > Chordata > Amphibia > Anura > Dendrobatidae > Oophaga > Oophaga sylvatica. The sequence goes on from JARQOD010010931.1 coordinate 20,539, forward strand.
CTTTTTTTTGATTTTATTATTTCCCCGGGGGTTCCAAATTGATTATTTTAAAAACCCCTATAATACAGCCTACAAAAAAAATTTTCCCCAATAAAATGCCCACACAAGACATACAGTCAAAGCCATCATGCAGCCTTTCCCCAACATACATTTCATCCCCATTTGTCACATATTGGGGGCAATCCCCCTTTTGTAGGCTCGATGGTGTTTTGGGGGAGAGGGCCCCCAAAAGGGAGGTAAATGTCCCCCAAAGGCAGCATTGGTCCCCCAAAAGGCAGCATATGTTCCCAAAAGGGGAAAATCCCCCCAAAAAACACATATGTCCCCCAAAAGACTATATGTTCAATAGAAAACATTTTGTCCCAATAGAAAGTATGTCCTTCCCCAGCGCATAGGTCCCTAAAAGGCAGCATAGGGCCCCCCAAAAAGGGAGCATAGGTCCCCAAAAATTTGCAAGGTCCCAATAGGACATAGGTCCCCAAAGGCAGCATATGTCCCCAAAGGAGCATAGTCCCCCAAAAGGGGACATTGGGCCCCCCAAAACCCGCTAGGCCCCCAAAACCGCATAGGGCCCCCAAAGGGACATAGGTCCCCATAAGAGCATAATTTCCCCTAGCCCATAATTTCCCCCCCCGCCCCTTTTAAAAACCCCATCGCTAATACCCCCTAGCCTCCCCAAATCCCCAAAAGTCATCAGAAACCCCCCTGGGATAGTCCCCCCTAGGGCCCCCCCGAATCCCCCAAAACCCGCAGAAACCCCCCCAAAACCCCCCAAAAAACCCCTACCAGCATAAACCCCCCCAAAACAGCATAATCCCCCCCAGCCCCTATCCCCCCCCCCCCGCATAATCCCCCTAGCCCGAAAAAACCCCCCCCCAGCTTTTTCCCCCCAAAAGCCGCATAATTCCCCCCTAGCCAGGGAAAAACCCCTATACCCCCCCTAAACCCCCCAAAAGCCAGCATTTTCCCCCCAAAAGCCAGCATTTAAACCCCCCAAAAACCAGCATAATCCCCCCCCCGCCGCATAATCCCCAAAACCCCCAAAATCCCCATAAGCGCAGAATCCCCATAGGGGGGGCCCCCGGGGGGTTTAAAAAAAAAAAAACCCGTACTCACCCCCTTTTCCCCCCTTTCCCCTGGGAAAAAGCGGCTCGCCCCCCCCTTTCCCCCCACAGGGGGTTTTTAGTATCAGGGCGTGCAGGAGGTGATGAGATTTTCTCGCCGTACTGGGGAAGGGGGGCCGCAAAGGGGCCCTTCCCCCTATTCCCCCGCGATTAAAGGGCCCCCCCGGCATGAACTGTCGTTCAGTTTTTCGGGGGGCCCGGGCCCCGGAAACAAGATATGTGCGCCCCCCCTTTTCCCCCCCCCTAGCCCGCCCCCCGAGCCAAAAGGGGGGAAAATCGCTTTAAGCGGGGGCCCCCGGGGTATATCCCTTTTTTTCTGTAGCTGGGGATTTCTAGTCTATTATATATACGATCTTCTGTAGCTGGTTTGGTTTATGAACTATTAATAATACAGTATCTCTTAGGGGGTTTTTAAAATTACATACATATCACAGATCCCCTGTAGGTTTGATACTATGTACATTTTACACTGTTTCCCAAAAATTTTTATGCCAATTTTTTTTTCTTTTTTTCCCCAAAAATTCCTTTTTAATTTCAGCATTGAATTTTTTCCAGTCAAATAACTATTGGGAAAAAAAAAAAGGGGTTTTTTAAAAAACTGTTGAAAAAATTATTTTTAAAAAAAAAAAAACAAAAAAATGCACTAAAAAGCATGTTAAAATTTTATTATGCACGCAGAGTTTTCTCCCCTTTTCTTTTTAAAAAAGAAAAAAAAAAAGGGTTTTTTTTTTGGAAATTTAAGCATTAGAGGTTATTACAAATGAAAAAAACATTTTTTCAACTCAAACTTATTCTGGAGTTACATTTGCACTTTCCCCCCCTTTTTGGGGAAAGGAGTTCTAAACTCTTCCTTGAATTTGGGGGGTTTTTTTGGTTTTTTTCCCTGAAAAATTTTGTTTTGCAGGGGAAAGAATCCCCCGGGCTGTTCTTAGTGTAAATGTCCCCCCAAAGAAAACCCTTTTTTATGATGCCCCGAGGTTCTCAATGGGGTTGAGGTCGGGGGGAGCAGGGGGGGCCCCCACCAAAATTTTGCCCCCTTTTTTCCCCCTACACCCCAAAAGCAGAGGTTTTTTGTCAGGGAGAGACAGTGATTATCATGTAAAAAAGATCTTTTGGGGGAAACCCCCGGGTTTTTCTTCTTAAAACCCTGCGGGGAATGTGTTTGAAAAAACTCAAATAACAGGAGTTCATTTTACCTTTCAGGGATTAAAGGGGCGACAATCTCTTCCCCTGATTCCACCCAAAAAAAAATTATTTTCCCCCCTTTCCCTTTTTGGTGCCGTACCCGTGTTTGAGGGGGGTTCCCCCAAACCCCATCCCCCCCTCCCCCCCGGCCCCTCAAGGTTTTCACGGCACTCACGGTGAACAAAAAAAAGTTTTGAAGTCATTTTTCCCATTTTTTTTTTGGGCCCCCAACTGGACCCCTTTTGCTTTTGGAAATGGATAGAGGGGGGTCGAAGGATGTTTTTTAGACAGTACAAACCTTGAAGGACCCCCCCCTTTTTTTTTTTCGGGGGGGTTGGGGGCACCACAGCTTCAAAAACTTGGGTTCTGCTATGACAAAAGGGTTTTTTTTCCCTGCCTTTTTCCTGACGAATTGCCCCCAGGAAAGATCCCAATTTTCCCTTACAGCACCCCCGTGTTTTTACTGTGAATACACATACTTTTGATTGTGCTGACAGATGAAGTGTTTGGCAAAGTTGATTGAGTAGCTTTTACCCCCAAAAATCCCAAATTTGTTGCTTTCAGGCCCAAAACCCCCTCTTTCTTTCCCATTTTGGCAGAAAAGTAGGGTTAATTTTTTTTGGGACACCCCTTTTAAAAAAATCTTGCCTTTTATGGGAAAAAGCCAAATAATTAGCACAGGGGGCTGCAATTGTTACAGGATAAAAAGCCCCCCACAAATTTTTCCCAATGATTTAACTGACAAACAAAAAATTCTTACCCCTTTTTTCCCCTTTAAAAAATTTTTTATAATAATTTGGGGAAAAACCGGTTTAAACACAGTATCTCTGTACGGGATCTATGTACACATATCACAGTATCTTGTAGCGGTGATACTAGTTTTCTATTTACTATATCCCAGTATCTCCCGTATGGTAATACTAGTATTTATTTATCAAGTATCTCCTGTGCGGTTATACTTTTTATATTACTATCCAGTATTTTCCTGTAGCTGGGGTTTTTCTATGTACTATTTTATTTTCACGTATCCCCCCGTCTGGTGAACTATGTACTTTTAATATAACACGTTCTCCGTAGCTGGGGTTTTTAAAAAACTATTATATAACTTTTCTTTATAGTGGTTATACTTTTTTAATTAAATATTTTCAATTCCTGGTGGTGATACTATGTTTCATTTATATCACGTTTTCTGTGTGGTGATATTATTTTAAATTTCTATTTCAGTATCTCCCCCCTGGGTTTTACATGTATTTTTTTTATACAGTATTTCCCCTTTTTTTTTTACTATTTACTATTAATACAAGTACCCTTAGCTGGTAACTGTACTATTTTCAAAATCACAGTATCTCCTGTAGCGGGGATAACTTTTTATTACTATTCACTGTAACTTCTTCCTGGTGTTTCTATGAAATTTACTTTTCAAGTTTTCTGTAGCTGGTGACATATGTACTATTATTTTATCCAGAATCTCCTGTGTGTACTATTATATTTTTTTTCACATATCTTTGTAGTGGGACATTTGTAAAATTACATATCACGTATCTCTGTAGCTGGTTAACTATTTTCTATTTTCTATATCACGTTTTTTCCCCCTGTACCTTGGGGTTTTTATGAACATTACTATACACAGTATTTTTCCCCCCAGGGGAGCTGGGGGAAATTTTTATATTATTATTCCCGTATCTTTTGTAGTGGTGAACTTTTGGGAAATTTACTAATCACATAAATTTTTGTAGGGGGACCATGTAAAATTTTTTATATGACAGTTTCTTCTGTAGTGGTGATACTTGAAAAATAAAAATTTGCATAGTATTCCGTAGAGGTGATATATTACTATTTCTATTTCATTATCTCCCCCAGCTGGTGTACTAGCATTATAATCACAATTCCTGTTGGTTGATACTTTGTACTATTACTATTCACAGTGTCCCTGTAGCTGGGGATACTATAACTTTCAATACAGTACTTTGTAGCTGGTGACACTATGTAAAATTTTTATATGACAGTATTTCTGTAGCTGGGGTACTTTATAAAATAATGCTATATCTCGAGCTGGTTTATTCTATGTAATTTACTATAAATTATTCCCCGTGCTGGTGAAAAAATGTATATTTTCTTTTATACATTTTTCTCCTGTAGCAGGTGTATATTTTTACTAATCACTTATTCCTGTAGTGGTGTACTATGTAATTATTTAAAACATTATCTCCTGTAGTGGTGTTACTATGACTATTGTGTGCCCCAAATCTCCCCTTCTCTCTCCAGCGCCAGTTCTGCCCTTTTAAAACTGCAGCTTTTTGCCCCCCAAATAGAGACATTTCCAGGCACTGCATTCTTCCGTTTGAATCCTCTAAAATGCCTGGCCCGCCCCTGTACGGGGGGCCCTTTTGCCCCCAGGGATATATGGACGTTAGTGGCAGAGGGGAAACCCGGGCCCCGGGGGTGGGCCTGCGCCCCCCCCGGGGCTACAATGCCACCGGGCGAGGTCGGGGCTCCCGGGTGGGGCCCCACGTGGCCGGTTGTTGGGGACAATTAGTGCCCCT
>JARQOD010010932.1:0-25390 GCA_033576555.1 Oophaga sylvatica
TCATATTCCGTCAGTAATTGCCGTGTGTTTGACGCTGTGCGCTGGCGCAGCGTCAAACACGCAGCATCCTGATGTTACAGCATAGTGGAGGGATTTCAAGAAATCCCGTCTCCACTATGCGTAAAAACACGCAGGCGGAAGACCTGCGTTAATGGACATGCTGCGTGTCTTTTCAGATCGCAGCATGTCCTATTCCCTTGCGGCGACGGAACGTCGCCGCAAGGGAAATAGCACAGGCCTATGTGTTGTGAATGTGTTAGAAATGAATTCTGAGCGGAGCTCCCTCTGGTGGTTACAAACAGTACTGAACCATTCAATGAAGATTGTGAAGATTGGCGATCAGGAGTTACAGACTGGTCTTATATAAGGGAGGTTCCCTCCCATCAGGGTTGCCGGTGATCAATTGTTCTTGTCTCAACTTTGGTTCCTGGTTCTCTTGGAAGCTTGCTATGTTTTGCCTGCATCTTCTGCTAACAGATAAGATTTTTCCTGCTTGTATTTTTGTGCTTGCTTTTTGCATTGTTTCCTGCACTCTTGTGGAGGTCAGCCAGGTCCCCTCCGGGGGCTTGTGCTCCTCTCAGTTTATCTGAGCCTCTGTTATTTGTTCATTTGCCTTTTCCAGTTTTTTCAGTGGCTGCGGCTTAGTTTTGTTACACCAGAGAACTAATTTAGGTGGTAGAGGTCGTGTGATCTCAGGTGTTTTTGTAATTAGTAGGGTTGGTACTTTTTAGGGTTTTTTTGGGATTGCAGTAAGTGCCCTTCCTATCCTTTTCTTTCTAGGAAGATTGGGCCCCAACATTTACTCATACTATTTTCTGTCTGTGTCTGTATTTCCTCTTGTCTAACCGCCATTACATGTTTGGGGGCTTCCTATGTTCTTTGGGATCTGCTCCGGGGCAGATAGTTTTCCTCTTTCTATCTTTAGGTGTAGTTAGCTTCTCAGGCTGTGACGAGGCGTCTAGGACCAACGTAGGTACGCTCCACGGCTGCCTTTAGTTGTGGTGGTTAGTCAGGGTACTGCAATCCAGTAGATTCCAACCTCTCTGGTGTATTGCCGTTTTTGCCTGCTCTCCTCAGCTACCAAAACATAACACCTATGTAGTACTGCGGTCATTCCGGATGTGTTCAATGAGCACATCCGGATTCACCGTGCATTCACAAGGGGGCGGGCTTTGGCCGGAGCGGACTTTCCGCTTCGTCCAAAGCGCTGTGTTTCCTGACGGTGGAAACACAGCCTTACTCATACACAACAACAAAACAGAAAATACAGTCACATGCTCTCCCTGTGTAAATCTCTGGGATTTTTTTTTGTTCTAACTTTATAAACAGCATACAAATCTAGCAACTAAACACTCATAGACAGGAATGAATTTGTTGCACCAAACATATTCCAACACCCGGCCTCTCCTCTCTGTTAATGCCTTCACTGGCTCTCCATTACCCAGAGACTCCAGTTCAAAACCTTAACCATGGCATACAAAGCCATCCACAACCTGTCTCCTCCATACAACGATGACCTGGTCTCATGGTACTTACCTGCACGCAACCTCCGATTCTCACAAGATCTCCTTCTCTACACACCCTCTTCCCACAATCGCATATTAGATTTCTCCTGTATATCCCTTCTACTCTGGAATTCTCTACCCCAACACATCAGACTCTCGCCTACCGTGGAAACCTTCAAAGGGAACCTGAAGACCTGCATCTTCCGACAAGCCAACAACTTACACTAACCATTGCTCGCCATACCGCTGCCCGACCAGCTCTGCCCTCACCTACTGTATCCTCACCCATCCCTTGTAGACTGTGATCCCTCCTAGGCAGGGTCCTCTCTCCTCCTGGACCAGACTTGACTTGTATTCGAGATTATTGTACTTGTTTTTTATTATGTATACCCCTTTTCTCACGTAAAGCATTATGGAATAAATGGTGCTATAATAATAAATCATAATAATTAAATGGCACAAAGACAGTGATTAGTTGCAGCGGTCACGTGGGTAGTCGCTAATGTCATTGGTGCAGTACAGGATTTATCATGTAAGCATTGGCTTTTTTAGTATTTTATACCATTTCTCTCCATTTTGGTCCAATTCTACAAATTGTCCTGAAAATGTCACCGTCTCACAGTCTTATGTTGGCTTATGAGGTGGTCAGGTTTGGGCCAGTCAGTGATCGAGGTCTGTACTCGGACCGCGCGTCATGGACATCTGAACCAGGCATTAATGTATCCTAATAAATTGTAGACCCCGCAGCCCCCTGTCTACACAGCCTCCACTAGGTAACAGTCAGTGTCAGCTAATCAGTGGGGTCTCCATCCGGATCCAAACGCCTGCTTCCCTGGTATTGGGGCAGATCCTAACGATTGGTCATCAATATTCTCCTCCTGGAAATCCCTTTATCTGTGATGGAGGATATGGACACATTCTGCTAAGAAAGTGTTTGGGCTGGAGTGAGACACTGGAGAATTTCCTCTGTCTGTTGTGTCCTGAAAACGAGCCTGTTACATCCTAATACCCACTGTGGCATGTTCATTTTCATCAGATGATATATGTTTCATGTACTGTAAGGAAAAGATCACTAATGTGAAAACGAAGAAGACCATCAAGAGCAGGTAAGAGCAGAGATTACTGAGCAAACCTTCTAGATGACGTAATGATAGAGACGATCCCTGACTCCTGTATATACCTGACTGCACAAACAGCAGCCATTTATTGTCACCATTCAGCAGGGCCGGACTGGGACAAAAAAAAGCAGCTTTGCCACACAAATCTCACCAGCCCACATACTATAACACGTCGCACCCCCAATCAGTGGATTTTTATTTACTTATTCCATCGGTTTGTTTTTTTTCAGCGCTGGAGTGGCGCTTCAAGTGTAAGTCCCCGAGCCCAAGTGATATCCTCACCCTCCAGCGTCTTCCCTGTTTTTCAGCACCGCTCCGGTCCCACAGTGCCATTTTTAAGCGCAGCTTCTGACAGCCGGAAGTCAGAAGTTACATGACAAGTTCTCAATACAAGTCTATGAGAGCCAGAAAGAGGCCAGGACAGGACTCTCATAGACTTGTACCGAAAAGTGACCCCTGCGCCGCTCCATGAAAAACTAGAGCTGCGAGCAGGTCACTTTTCACGGGACGAACTGGAGAAATGCTGGAGACCATGCAAGGCAGCGGAAGGCGAGTATGAGACAGGGGGCAGCGGACTTCCATTTAACCCCTTTCTGTCATCTGATGTACTATCCCGTCCATGTGCCCTGGGACTTAATTCCCAAGGACGGGATAGTATGTCATAAGCGATCAGCTGCACTCCTGGGGGAAGCACAGCGGATCGCGGCCTGGTGTCAGATGATTATCACAGCTGACACCCAGCACTATGTGCCAGGAGCAGTCATGGACCGCTCCCGGCAAATTAACCCCCGCCACACTGCAATCAAAGATGATCGCAGTGTATCGGGACATAGGAAGCATCGCGCAGGGAGGGGCTCCCTGCGTGCTTCCCTGAGACCCTCAGAGCAGCACGATGTGATCGCGCTGTTCCGAGGGCCTCCTCCCTGCAGGACCCCCGGATCCAAGATGGCCACGGGGTCCTTCCGGGTCCTGCAGGGAGGCCGCTTCCTCAGTGCCTGCTGAGAGCAGGCGCTGAGAAAGCCTGATGCAGTGCCTGTCAGATCGCTGGTCTGACAGAGTGCTGTGCAAACTGTCAGACCACGATCTGACATTATACAGTGATGTCCCACCCTGGGACAAAGTAAAAATGTAAAAAAAATAAAAAACGTGTAAAAAAAATTCCTAAATAAAAAAAAAAAATTCCCCTATAAATTAACACAAAGTGGAATATCACACGATCAAAAAGACGGATATAAATAAACATGGTACCACTGATAACATCATCTTGTCCCGCAAAAAATGAGCCACCATACAGCATCATCAGCGAAAAAATAAAAAAAGTTATAGCTCGCAGAATAAAGTGATGCAAAAATAATTATTTTTTATATATAATTGTTTTTATTGTATAAAAGCACCAAAACATAAAAAAAATATAAATGATGTATCGCCGTAATCGTACTGACCCAAAAAATAAAACCGCTTTATCGATTTTACCACAAGCAGAACGGTATAAACGCCCCCCCCCAAAAGAAATACATGAATTGCGGGTTTTTGTTTATTCTGCCCACCAAAAATCGTAATAAAAAGCGATCAAAAATGTCATGTGCCAAAAATGGTACTAATAAAAACGTCAACTCGTCCCGCAAAAAATAAGACCTCAAATGACTCTGTGGGCCAAAATATGGAAAAATTATAGCTCTCAAAATGTGATGATGCAAAAACTTTTTGCAATAAAAAGCGTCTTTTAGTTTGTGACAGCTGCCAAACATAAAAACCCGCTATAAATAGTAAATTAAACCCCCCATTATCATCCCCTTAGTTAGGGAAACATAATAAAATTTAAAAAATGTATTTATTTCTATTTTCTCATTAGGGTTAGGGTTGGGGATAAAGTTAGGGTTAGGGTTGGGATTAGGGTTAGGGGTGTGTTAGGGTTAGGTTTGTGGTTAGGGTTGGGACTAGGGTTAGGGTGTGTTGGGGTTAGGGTTGGAGTTAGAATTTGGGGGTTTCCACTGTTTAGGCACATCAAGGGCTCTCCAAACGTGATATGGCGTCTGATCTCAATTCCAGCCAATTCTGCGTTGAAAAAGTTAAACGGTGCTCCTTCCCTTCTGAGCTCTGCCATGCGCCCAAACAGTAGTTTACCCCCACATACAGGTATCCGCGTACTCAGAAGAAATTGGACCCCAAGAGTTATTGTGCAATTTGTCTTATTACCCTTGGGAAAATATAAATTGGGGGCGAAAATATCATTTTTGTAAAAAAAAAAAGATTTTTTTGTTTTTACGGCTGTACGTTATAAACTTCTGTCCAAGAAGTATCGTCACTCCTTGCGGAGATCAAGATGCTAAGCATGCCGAGATGAGGAGACTTAAAGCCGCAATACTCCTCTGGGAAATATGCTAATTATGTAAATTGTCTCTTCAGAGAGGAAGAGAGCTAGAACTCTAGTGCCACCTGAAAGGTAGCAATCCTACAAGTCAATGTTGACCCTTTAACAAGCCTTATATGACCTAGGATAAGGCATGACTAGAAACTTCTGTGAAGCACTTGGGGCTTCATAGCGCTCACCACACATCTAGATAAGTTCCTTGTGGGGTCTATTTTCCAAAATGGGGTCACTTGTGGGGGGTTTCCACTGTTTAGGCACATCAGGGGATCTCCAAATGCGACGTGACGCCCGTAGACCATTCCATCAAAGTCTGCAATCCAAAACGTCATTACTTCCCTTCCGAGCCCCGACGTGTGCCCATACAGTAGTTTTCTCCCAAATATTGGGTATCAGCGTACTCAGGACAAATTGGACAACAACTTTTGGGGTCAAATTTATCCTGTTACCCTTGTAAAAATAAAATATTGGGGGCGAAAACTCATTTTTGTAAAAAAAAGATTTTTTATTTTTATGGCTGTACGTTATAAACTTCTGTGAAGCACTTCGGGGTTTAAAGTGCTCACCACACATCTAGATAAGTTCCTTGTGGGGTCTAGTTTCCAAAATGGGTCAATTGTGGGGGTTTCCACTGTTTAGGCACATCAGAGGCTCTCCAAATGCGACATGACGCCAGCAGACCATTCCATCAAAGTCTGTAATTCAAAACGTCACTACTTCCTTTCTGAGCCCCGACGTGTGCCCATACAGTAGTTTTCTCCCATTTATTGGGTATCAGTGTACTCAGAACAAATTGTACAACAACTTTTGGGGTCCAGTGTCTCCTGTTACCCTTGGGAAAATAAAAAGTTGGGGACTAAAATATCATGTTTTGTGAAAAAATATGATTTTCTTATTTTCATGCTCGGGCATTATAAACTTTAGTGAAACACCTGGGGTTCCAAGTTCTCAGCACACATCTACATAAGTTCCTTGAGGGTCTAGTTTCCAAAATGGTGTGATTTGTCGGGGTTTTCCACTGTTTAGGCAGATCAGAAGCTCTCCAAACACGACATGGCGTCCAAACAATTCTGCGTTGAAAAAGTCAAACGGAGCTCCTTTACTTCCAAGCTCTGCCATGCACCCAAACAGTGGTTTACCCCCACCCATGGGTATCAGTGTACTCAGGACAAATTGCACAATAACTTTTGGAGTCTTGTTACCCTTGGGAAAATAAAAATTGGGTGAAAAGATCATTTTTGTTGAAAAAATATGATTTTTTAATTTTACGGCTCAACGTTATAAACTTGTGTGAAGCACTTGGGGTTCAAATTGCTCACCACAGATCTAGATAAGTTCCTTAGGGGTCTAGTTTCCAAAATGGGGTCTCTTGTGGGGGTTTCCACTGTTTAGGCACATCAGGGCTCTCCAAATGCAACATGGCGTCCAATCTCAATTCCAGTCAATTTTGGTTGGAAAAAGTCAAATGGTGCTCCTTCCATTTCGAGCTCTGCCATGCGCCCAAACAGTGGTTCCCTCCCACATATGGGCTATAAGCGTATTCAGGACAAATTGGACAACAACTTTTGTGGTCCAATTTCTCCTGTTACCCTTGGGAAAATAAAAAATTGGTGAATAATAGATAATTTTTGTGTGAAAAAATTTGATTTTTTATTTTCATGCCTGGGCATTATAAACTTGTGTGAAGCACTTGGGGGTTAAAAGTGCTCACCACAGATCTAGATGAGTTCCTTAGGGGGTCTAGTTTTCAAAATGGGGTCACTTGTGAGGGTTTCCACTGTTTAGGCTCATCTCGGTACTGCAAACGGAACTTGACCCCCATCAATGTCTGCATTCCAAAACGTTATTACTTCCTTTCCAAGCCCTGCCGTGCGCCCAAACAGTTTTTTCCCCCCACATATGGGGTATCAGCATACTCAGGACAAATTGGACTTTTGGGGTCCAATTTCCTTAGGAAAAATCAAAAATTTGGGACTAAAAATCATTCTTGTGGAAAATAGATTTTTTTTTCACACCCAGGTATTATAAACTTTTGTGAAACACTTGGGGGTTCAAAGTGCTCACAACAGATCTACCTAAGTTACATAGGGGTCTAATTTCCAAAATGGTGTCACTTGTGAGGGGTTTCCACTGTTTAGGCTCATCAGAGGCTCTCCAAATGCAACATGGCGTCCAATCTCTATTCCAGCCAATTTTGGTTTGAAAAAGTCAAACGGCGCTCCTTCCCTTACGAACGCTGCCGTGTGCCCAAACATATGGGGTATTGGCATACTCAAGAGAAATTGTACAACAGCTTTATCTGTCCAATTTCTCCTTTTACCCTTGTGAAAATAAAAAAAAGTTTGTGAAAGTTCATTTTTGTGACTAAAAAGTTAAATATTCATTTTTTCCTTCCACGTTGCTTCAGCTCCTGTGAAGCACCTGAAGGGTTAATAAACTTCATGAATGTGGTTTTGAGTACCTAGAGGGGTGCAGTTTTTAGAATGGTGTCACTTTCGGGTATTTTCTGCCATATAGACCCCTCAAAGTGACTTCAAATGTGAGGTGGTCCCTAAAAAAAAATGGCTTTGTAAATTTTGTTGTAAAAATGAGAAATCGCTGGTCAACTTTTAACCCTTATAATTTCCTACCCAAAAAAAATTTTGGTTCCAAAATTGTGCTAATGTAAAGTAGACATGTGGGAAATGTTATTTCTTAACTATTTTGTGTGACATATTTCTCTGTTTTAAGGAATAAAAATTCAAAGTTTGAAAATTGCAAAATTTTAAAAATTTTCGCCATATTTGTATTTTTTTCAAAAATAAACGCAAGTTATATTGAAGAAATTTTACCACAAACGTGAAGTACAATAAGTCACGAGAAAACAGTCTCAGAATCGCGAAGATCCATTGAAGCATTCCAGAGTTATAACCTCATAAAGAGACAGTGGTCAGAATTGTAAAAATTGGCCGGGTCATAAACGTGCAAACCACCCTTGGGGGTGAAGGGTTAATGAGTGTGCAAATAAGTAGTGTCCAGAGATCACTAAATATGCTGCATCACAGTCCATCTTTTGCCGGTTGCGCCATTTTTTTCTTCCATTAGTGGGTGCCTTTTTCTTATATCTCATCAATGGACACCATTTATCTTCTTTCCACTAAAAGGTTCCATTCTGTCCCACATTGTATGTAGTTATTAGGCAACAGCATAAATTTCAATGGAAGAAATTTGCCATCTCATAGATTGACAAGCACGTAAAAATTCTAAATATGTCACATAACAGTCCAACTTTTGCATGTTGCGCCAATATTTTTTTTCCATCAGACCACCTAACAGTAATTTAACAACATGTATGTTAGTCTTCAAGACATGCACACATGGTGTTAAAAAATCCAGCCTCCTCCAACCCCTTCAGCTGGCCATTCCATCTCCAAAATTGGGGCATTTCTCACACCAATATCTCCCGTTATGTAATATCTGAACCATCAGGCCTCATAACAGTAATTTAACAACATGTATGTTAGTCTTCAGGACATGCACACATGGTATTAAAAAATCCAGCCTCCTCCAACCCCTTCAGCTGGCCATTCCATCTCCAAAATTGGGGCATTTCTCACACCAATATCTCCCGTTATGTAAGCTAATTAACATGATAGTGCCTGATGGAGCAGAAAATACAACACTTGGGTAACTATAACGGCTACATAGATAAATCCATAAAGAAGATGAAGCCACCTGTGGAGAACTTGATCTTGCTGAGGACATGGCCACTTTTTAAGGGCTAGATACACACATAGGTGGTGTTGAGAAATTCTCAAATGTGTCTCTCTGAAGTCCAATAGTTTGCAGATTGTGCCATCGTCCTTTTCATCTATTGATGAGACATTCTTTCATTGTCTGATCAAAGTACTTCAGCTTTAGGGAAGTTAAATTCATCTTTCTAAAACTTGATCTTGCGGAAGGAAGGATAATTCTTTAAGAGGTAAGGATAAAATGTTATTGTCCAGAACCTACTAAATATGTCACACCACAGTCCAACTTTTCTGTGTTGCGCCACTATTATGTTTTGCCATTGGTCGATCCATTTTTCATATATCTTATCAATGGACACCATTTATCTTCTTTCCACCAAAGGTTGGATTCTGTGCCACATTGTATGTAGTTATTAGGCCACAACATAAATTTCAAAGGAAGAAATTTGCCATCTCACAGATTGACAAGCACGTAAATATTCTGAACCATCAGGCCGCCTAACGGTAATTTAACAACATGTATGTTAGTCTTCAGGACATGCACACACGGTGTTAAAAAATCTAGCCTCCTCCAACACCTTCAGCTGGCCATTCCATCTCCAAAATTGGGGCATTTCTCACACCAATATCTCCCGTTATGTAAGCTAATTAACATGATAGTGCCTGATGGAGCAGAAAATACAACATTTGGGTAAGTGTTGTGAATGGGTTTGAGATGAGTTCTGAGCAGAGGCTCCCTCTGGTGGTTACAAGCGGTACTAGTGAGGATTGTGATGTGTAGCCCTGGTGTTAGGCACACGCAGTACCCTGGAGAATGTGTGGAGAGATAGCAGTTTAATGCTCAATACCCATTCACTCAACATACACTAGACACACCCTTAGGGTAGTGTAGTCACTTGTGAGGGAGTGGTCAGGGTGTATTGGTTGAGTGATTAGAGTAGTCAGTTTCCTGTCTTCGGACAGAGCAGACGTGTGGAGTCTAGCTGGGACTTGGAGGGAGGAAGCAGTCCAGCCTGGTTCTGCAGCAGTTCAGCAAGTGGAGGCCAGTAAGGGCAAGATATAGATCACCTCAGCCTGGTCAGAGCTGTACCTCACTTGAAGACACTGATTAAGAAAGAAGAGCTTAGTACAGAAATACTTCAGTCACCTGTCTCAAGGACAGTGAAAGGTTCAGAGACGTGCTCCTGCCTAGTGGATAACTGAGAGTCTGGAACTAACTCTAAAGGAAGAGAAGAAGGAAGTGATTACATGACTTTTTGCAAGTGTGAGTGTTTATGCTACCAGCGAGGACAAGGCGAAAGGCACAGTGGAAAGATTATTTGAAAAGTGCTTTTGGATTGAAGAAGTCCTGCACATTGTAACCGGTCACTGGGGACCGAAGGATCACTATTAGCTTCAAGCATAGTGGTAAGAAAACCAGAGATTTACCGGACCTTAGGTCGCGGCAAACAGCCCCAAATAGTCAGTACGTAACTGGGGTCAGGGGAGTGAAGACTTTGAGTCAGTGCACGACAAGATAGGAATTCAGCTCTCTCACAGGAAGGCTCCTACCACAAAACTGACTGGGCAGTACAGCTATGGAATAGCTGGAGTTACAGAGGGAACTACGCTTCAGGCTGGTTGTACTCATCGTGTTGAAAGTAAAGGAGGCCCCTAACTTGTCCAGCTGCTATCTCAAAATACATTCTCCTTGGATCAGCCTCCCTGGGACCTGCCTGAACATCTTACAAGTAAAGGTATGGAAAGACGCTGACCGTGTGAGACTGTGTTATTTATCTGCACCCGACTTCACTAACTTCATAGACTTTGAGGGACCAGTCCCACCTGTAGGGGACCTGACATCTAGCTGCCTCACCATCCCCTCAGAGATCTACAGCAGCGCTGGTACAAATTACCAGAAGACTACAGGTGGCGTCACGAACTGTATATAAATCTATCCCCTGTAAATATTCCTCCCAACATACGCCAGACCGCCAGGCCACAGACCGAGCCACAGCTACCTGTGACAACCCCATAGACTTCCATGGGCTCGGCTCTGAGTACCCCATTGCCCTGGTAACCCACAATTGTGGTGGCGGGTCGACACATGAGGACTGGGAATCAGGTGTTACTGATTGGTCTTATGTAAGGGAGTCATTTTCCATCAGGTTGCCGGTGATCAATTGTTCTGGTCTGAATCCTTCTTTCCAGTTTCCCTTGTAGCCTGCTGTGTCGTGTCTGCATCTCCTGCTATCAGATAAGACAATTTCTTATTTTGTGTTTTTGCTATATTTTTGCATTTGGTCCTGCACTTCTGTGGGGGCCTTCTGGTCCCCTCCGGGGGCTTTTGCCTTCTCAGTTTAGTCCAGCCACTGTGTTTTGTACTTTTGCTTTTTCCAGTTTTTTCAGTGGCTGCTGTTTTTGTTACACCAGAGAACTAATTTAGGTGGTAGAGGTCGTGTGATCTCAGGTGATTTTGAAATTAGTAGAGTTGGTGTTTTTCAGGGTTTTCTGGATTGCAGTAAGTACCCTTCCTGTCCTTTTCTATTTAGATAGTTTGGGCCCCAGCGTTTGCTCATACTATTTTCTTTCTGTGTCAGTATTTCCTCTTGTCTAACCGCCATTACATGTTTGGGGCTTTCTATTATCTTTGGGGTTCTGCTACGGGCAGATAGCTTTCCTATTTCTATCTTTAGGTGTAGTTAGTTTTCTCAGGCTGTGACGAGGCGTCTAGGACCAACGTAGGAACGCTCCACGGCTGCCTCTAGTTGTGGTGGTTAGTCAGGGTACTGCAATCTCATAGATTCCAACTGCTCTGGTGTATTTCCTTTTTTGCCTGCACTCCTCAGCTACCGAAACATAACAGGTAAGCATAACGGCTATATAGATAAATCCATAAAGAAGATGAAGGCACCTGTGGAGAACTTGATCTTGTTGAGGACATGGCCACTTTTTAAGGGCTAGTTACACACATAGGTGGTGTTGAGAAATTCCCAAATGTGTCTCTCTGAAGTCCAATAGTTGCAGATTGTGCCATCGTCCTTTTCATCTATTGATGAGACATTCTTTCATTGTCTGATCAAAGTACTTCAACTTTAGGGAAGTTAAATTCATCTTTCTAAAACTTGATCTTGCGGAAGGAAGGATCATTCTTTAAGGGTAAGGACAAAATGTTACTGTCCAGAACCTACTAATTATGTCACACCACAGTCCAACTTTTCTGTGTTGCGCCACTATTATTTTTTGCCATTGGTCGATACATTTTTCACATATCTTATCAATGGACACCATTTATCTTCTTTCCACCAAAAGGTTCCATTCTGTGCCACATTGTATGTAGTTATTAGGCCACAGCATAAATTTCAAAGGAAGAAATTTGTCATCTCACAGATTGACAAGCACGTCAATATTTTGAACCATCAGGCTGCCTAACGGTAATTTAACAACATGTATGTTAGTCTTCAGGACATGCACACATGGTGTTAAAAAATCCAGCCTCCTCCAACCCCTTCAGCTGGCCATTCCATCTCCAAAATTGGGGCATTTCTCACACCAATATCTCCCGTTATGTAAGCTAATTAACATGATAGTGCCTGATGGAGCAGAAAATACAACATTTGGGTAAGTATAAACGGCTATATAGATAAATCTATAAAGTAGATGAAGGCACCTGTGGAGAACTTGATCTTGCTGAGGACATGGCCACTTTTTAAGGGCTAGATACACACATAGGTGGTGTTGAGAAATTCCCAAATGTGTCTCTCTGAAGTCCAATAGTTGCAGATTGTGCCATCGTCCTTTTCATCTATTGATGAGACATTCTTTCATTCTCTGATCAAGATACTTCAGCTTTAGGGAAGTTAAATTCATTTTCTAAAACTTGATCTTGCGGAAGGAAAGATCATTCTTTAAGAGGTAAGGACAAAATGTTATTGTCCAGAACCTACTAAATATGTCACACCACAGTCCAACTTTTCTGTGCTGCGCCACTATTATTTTTTGCCATTGGTCGATCCATTTTTCATATATCTTATCAATGGACACCATGTATCTTCTTTACACCAAAAGGTTCCATTCTGTGCCACATTTTATGTAATTATTAGGCCACAGCATAAATTTCAAAGGAAGAAATTTGCCATCTCACAGATTGACAAGCACGTAAATATTCTGAACCATCAGGCCGCCTAACGGTAATTTAACAACATGTATGTTAGTCTTCAGGACATGCACACATGGTGTTAAAAAATCCAGCCTCCTCCAACCCCTTCAGGTGGCCATTCTATCTCCAAAATTGGGGCATTTCTCACACCAATATCTCCCGTTATGTAAGCTAATTAACATGATAGTGCCTGATGGAGCAGAAAATACAACACTTGGTTAACTATAACGGCTACATAGATAAATCCATAAAGAAGATGAAGGCACCTGTGGAGATCTTGATCTTGCTGAGGACATGGCCACTTTTTAAGGGCTAGTTACACACATAGGTGGTGTTGAGAAATTCCCAAATGTGTCTCTCTAAAGTCCTATAGTTGCAGATTTTGCCATCATCCTTTTCATCTATTGATGAGAAATTCTTTCATTGTCTGATCAAAGTACTTCAGCTTTAGGGAAGTTAAATTCATGTTTCTAAAACTTGATCTTGCGGAAGGAAGGATCATTCTTTAAGGGGTAAGGACAAAATGTTACTGTCCAGAACCTACTAAATATGTCACACCACAGTCCAACTTTTCTGTGTTGCGCCACTATTATTTTTTGCCATTGGTCGATACATTTTTCACATATCTTATCAATGGACACCATTTATCTTCTTTCCACCAAAAGGTTCCATTCTGTGCCACATTGTATGTAGTTATTAGGCCACAGCATAAATTTCAAAGGAAGAAATTTGTCATCTCACAGATTGACAAGCACGTAAATATTCTGAACCATCAGGCCGCCTAACGGTAATTTAACAACATGTATGTTAGTCTTCAGGACATGCACACATGGTGTTAAAAAATCCAGCCTCCTCCAACCCCTTCAGCTGGCAATTCCATCTCCAAAATTGGGGCATTTCTCACACCAATATCTCCCGTTATGTAATATTCTGAACCATCAGGCCGCCTAACGGTAATTTAACAACATGTATGTTAGTCTTCAGGACATGCACACATGGTTTTAAAAAATCCAGCCTCCTCCAACCCCTTCAGCTGGCCATTCCATCTCCAAAATTGGGGCATTTCTCACACCAATATCTCCCGTTATGTAAGCTAATTAACATGATAGTGCCTGATGGAGCAGAAAATACAACATTTGGGTAACTATAACGGCTATATAGATAAATCCATAAAGAAGATGAAGCCACCTGTGGAGAACTTGATCTTGCTGAGGACATGGCCACTTTTTAAGGGCTAGTTACACACATAGGTGGTGTTGAGAAATTCCCAAATGTGTCTCTCTGAAGTCCAATAGTTGCGAATTGTGCCTTCGTCCTTTTCATCTATTGATGAGACATTCTTTCATTGTCTGATCAAAGTACTTCAGCTTTAGGGAAGTTAAATTCATCTTTCTAAAACTTGATCTTGCGGAAGGAAGGATCATTCTTTATGAGGTAAGGACAAAATGTTATTGTCCAGAACCTACTAAATATCTCACACCACAGTCCAATTTTTCTGTGTTGCGCCACTATTATTTTTTGCCATTGGTCGATCCATTTTTCATATATCTTATCAATGGACACCATTTATCTTCTTTCCACCAAAAGGTTCCATTCTGTGCCACATTGTATGTAATTATGTCACGCTGTCTAATGATATGTATACAATGTCAGTAAACTATTAATACAGGAACAACACTCTATACAACAACTAGTATAGCAACATCAGCATGTAAGTATAGAATAGATTTACCTGACACGATATCTGCTGAACACAGGGTTAATCTTGAGGACTTGATGAGCTGAAACAGGAAAGAGGTGGACCGGGATCTAACCTGACCCTAAACTGGGTCCTAACTAATCCCTCACCTTGGAGGTACTGATAATGGTTCAGAGGTCCAAGTCTCCAACCTAACCCTGTCTCCTATCAGACCCTGAACCCTGTAATCAGTCCTAAGAAGGATCCTGACTACCACCAAAGGGATATGGGCTGATCTCAGCTAAATACACAGATTAGACATATAAGACAGACAGGATAACACTCGCTTGCATACACACTCAAACACCAAAGGAACATAAATGGTCTGGGAAATAAACTCTAACCAAGTTGAGCTTAGAACAACTAAGGAGCTCACAACTAAAGTCTATACAGATTCATTCCTATCTGTGGTCTGCATGAAGGTTTCACTGGCAACTCCCCAAGCAGACAACCAGGAATTTAAAGGAAACCAATCAACAAATAATCAATTGCAGCCGGGAGAAACTGCACCCAGTCCCAGCACCGAGCACAGACAGAATTAACTCCCTAGCTGCCAAACACAAAGAAACAGCAGATCAGCTGTGAGAAGTCAAAATGTGCAACCGCGACGATCTTCGTGGCAATGCACACATGACAGTACCCCCCCTTCTACGAGGGGCCTCCGGACCCTCAGGGCCAGGCCTGCCCGGGTGAGTTCTGTGGAAGGTCCGAACCAAACGATCTGCGTTAACATCAGACGCAGGGACCCACGTCCTCTCCTCTGGACCATACCCCTTCCAATGCACCAAGTACTGAAGGGACCGGCGATTCAGACGTGAGTCAATGATCTTTGATACTTGAAATTCCAAGTTACCATTGACCAACACAGGAGGAGGAGGTAGAGGTGACGGTATGACTGGTGCCACATACCTTTTAAGTAATGACTTGTGGAACACATTATGAATTTTAAACGTAGGAGGGAGGTCCAGACGAAATGCCACAGGATTAATTATGGAACTGATCCTGTACGGCCCGATGAATCTGGGACCCAGTTTCCAGGAGGGCACCTTAAGTTTTATATTCCTGGTAGACAACCATACCAGATCGTTCACATTCAGATCTGGACCAGAAACTCTCCTCCTATCAGCCATACGTTTGTAACGGTTCCCCATCGCACTCAGATTATTCAATACACCTCACCACACAGAAGCAAGTGACGACGAGAAACGCTCCTCCTCAGGAACCCCAGAAGGGCCCCCCCCATTGAAAGTACAAAACTGGGGATGGAAACCATATGCCCCAAAAAACGGGGACTTACCAGTGGACTCGCTCCGCCTGTTGTTAAGAGCGAACTCTGCCAGAGGCAAGAAAGAAGACCAGTCCTCTTGGTTCTCTGAAACAAAACACCGGAGATATGTCTCTAAGCTCTGATTCAGACGCTCTGTCTGACCATTGGTCTGCGGATGAAAAGCCGAGGAAAATGACAATTGCATCCCCCGACGTAAACAAAATGCCCTCCAAAATTTGGACACAAACTGAGACCTCCTATCTGACACCACATCAGAAGGCAACCCATGAAGTCTAACGATCTCCCTAATGAACACCTGCGCCAGAGTTTTAGCATTAGGGAGTGCAGGAAGAGCAACGAAATGTGCCATCTTACTGAACCTGTCAACAACCACCAGTATGACAGTATTCCCTGACGACGGAGGAAGGTCCGTAATGAAGTCCATAGATAAATGAGTCCATGGACGCTCCGGAAGTTTCAAGGGTAAAAGGGTCCCAGACGGACGGTATGAGGGGTTTTAGAGCGAGCACACACCCCACATGACGCGACAAAAGTTATAACATCTTTATTAGCATTAGGCCACCAAAACCGGCGAGAAAGGAGATCTAAAGTAGCCTTACTCCCTGGATGTCCTGCTAGAGCAGAATTATGATGTGCCTCAATAACCTTTTGTCTCAACAGATTTGGGACAAACAGTCTCCCTGGAGGTCCTGCAGGGGCGTCCCCCTGAGCCTCTAACACCTCCTCCTCAAGCTCAGAAAATACAGCCGACACTACCACCCCCTCCTGAAGGATAGGACTCGGGTCATCCGTTTTCCCGGCCCCTGGGAAACTGCGAGACAATGCATCAGCCTTTACATTCTTAGACCCCGGGCGATAAGTGACGACAAAATTAAACCTGGTAAAAAACAACGACCATCGAGCTTGTCTGGAATTCAGACGCTTAGCGGATTCCAAATACAACAGGTTCTTGTGATCAGTAATAACGGTAACCGGGTGGACTGCCCCCTCCAAAAAGTGACGCCATTCTTCAAAAGCTAACTTAATGGCCAAAAGTTCCCTATTGCCGATATCATAATTCCTTTCGGCGGACGACAATTTCTTAGAAAAGAAAGCGCACGGATGCCATTTACCAGGGGACGGACCCTGGGACAATATAGCACCCACCCCTACGTCAGACGCATCCACCTCCACAATGAACGGCTGAGATGCATCTGGTTGGATGAGAACGGGTGCCGAAGCAAAACATTTCTTCAAAGAGGAAAAGGCTTGGCAAGCTTTGTCCGACCATTTAGAAAAATCCGTCCCTTTTCTTGTCATGTCAGTGAAGGTTTGACGACAGATGAGAAATTACAAATAAATTTCCGGTAGTAGTTAGCAAACCCCAAAAAACGCTGCAGAGCCTTAAGATCCCCTGGCTGATCCCATTCAAGCACTGCTCTCACCTTTCAGGGTCCATACGAAACCGGAGGCTGACACCAAAAAACCCAAAAACTGAAGTTCCTGTACGGCAAATACACACTTCTCCAGTTTGGCGTATAGTTTATTGTCTCGCAAGATCTGCAACACCTGTCTCACATGCTCCTGATGAGACACAAGATCTGGCGAGTAAATTAAAATGTCGTCCAAATATACAACCACAAACAGCCCCACAAGGTGACGAAAAATGTCATTAACAAAATGTTGGAATACTGCTGGTGCAGTAGTCAGACCAAAAGGCATGACAAGGTTTCATAATGTCCCTCCGGCGTGTTAAACGCCGTTTTCCACTTATCCCCCTCTTTTATCCTAATCAATTATACGCCCCCCTGAGATCCAATTTAGAGAACCATTTGGCGCCAACAATTTGATTGAAGAGATCAGGAATAAGAGGGAGTGGATACGGATCTCGAACAGTAATCCGATTAAGTTCGCGGAAATCCAAGCAAGGGCGTAGGCCTCCATCTTTCTTCTTCACAAAGAAGAACCCCCGCGGCTACTGGGGAAGATGAAGGTCTAATATGCCCTTTGGCCAGACTTTCAGAAATATAATCTTCATAGCCTGCCTCTCAGGACCAGAAAGATTATACAACCTAGCTTTAGGCAACTTAGCATCGGGAAGGAGATTAATAGAGCAGTCATACACGCGATGAGGAGGCAACTCCTGACACCCCTCCTCAGAGAAAACATCCCCAAAATCCTCCAAAAAAGGAGGCAATGTACTAGGCACGACAGCACTGATGACTGTGTTCATGCAGTTGCTTTTGCAAAACTCACCCCATTGGCTTATTTCTCTGGACTGCCAATTAATCACAGGGTTATGTTTAACCAACCAAGGAAGTCCCAACACAATGGGAGTAGGTAGACCCTCCAACACATAACAAGATAATTGTTCCCTATGTATTGCCCCTACCCGAAGGTCAATGTTATGAACCTCATGAACAAAGCTACCTTGGCCGAGAGGCCTGGCGTCAATGGAGAATATAGGGATTGGTTTGACCAATACACTCAGATGCATACCTTGAGCCTGAGCAAACTGAGCGTCAACCAGATTAGCCCCGAACCACTATCAAGAAGAACAGACAATCTCTCCACTCTCGTACCAACTACCACCTCCACTGGTACAAGGAACTGAGAAAACTGCAGATGAAATACATACTCCCAGGTTGTCGTCCACCACACAACCTGGGATTAACAGTTTTCCCGGCGACTTTTGGCTCAACAAGGCACGGGATGGACATTCTCCAACAAAATGTCCCTCTTTCCCGCAGAAAAAACATCTTCTAGTCCTGCGGCGTACCGCCAATCCCCTCCTACGAAATGATGTCCCTCCCAACTGCATAGGCTCATCCGAACAGACAAGGGAACCTCAACATAAGGGACTTTAGTGGTAGGTGGAGAAACAACAGGGAGTGGGTTACCTCACCCCTCTCCCGAAGCCGTCTTTCAGTACGGATAGCTAAGGCCATAGCAGCCTCCAGTGAATGAGGAGACTCATACTGAGCCAAAACGTCTTTTAATTTATCAGAAAGCCCATGACAAAACTGGCTCCTAAGAGCTGGGTCATTCCACTGAGTACTGTGGCCCATCTACGAAACTCAGAAGCAAATTCCCTGCAGGGACATCTCCCTGCTGTATCTTACGTAATTTTGTCTCAGCAAGAGAGACCCGATCTGGGTCATCATATACCAATCCCAGGCAGTAAAAAATTGATCTACAGACAGTAGAGCCGGGGATCCCGGAGGAAGGGAAAATGCCCAGGATTGAGGGTCCCCTTGCAGAAGTGAGATAACAATTCCCACTCTCTGCTCATCACTCCCGATGATCGAGGCCGAAGCCGAAAATACAATTTACATGCCTCCCGGAAGGTGAAAAATTTGTCTCGCCCACCAGTGAACCTGTCCGGGAGAGCTACTTTAGGTTCAACTCTGGTTTGCTCCAGGGGAGACAAAACTTTGGACTTAATGTCCGTCAGCTCCATGGATAATCCCTGCAACTGCAGAGCCAGCTGGGCTACTGGATCCATGGTAACTGGAGATAATTTTTATGGCCAGTGAAAAGTCACGCTGTCTAATGATATGTATACAATGTCAGTAAACTATTAATACAGAACAACACTCTATACAACAACTAGTATAGCAACATCAGCATGTAAGTATAGAATAGATTTACCTGACACGATATCTGCTGAACACAGGGTTAATCTTGAGGACTTGATGACTGAAACAGGAAAGAGGTGGACCGGATCTAACCTGACCCTAAACTGGGTCCTAACTAATCCCTCACCTTGGAGGTACTGATAATGGTTCAGAGGTCCAAGTCTCCAACCTAACCCTGTCTCCTATCAGACCCTGAACCCTGTAATCAGTCCTAAGAAGGATCCTGACTACCACCAAAGGGATATGGGCTGATCTCAGCTAAATACACAGATTAGACATATAAGACAGACAGGATAACACTCGCTTGCATACACACTCAAACACCAAAGGAACATAAATGGTCTGGGAAATAAACTCTAACCAAGTTGAGCTTAGAACAACTAAGGAGCTCACAACTAAAGTCTATACAGATTCATTCCTATCTGTGGTCTGCATGAAGTTTCACTGGCAACTCCCCAAGCAGACAACCAGGAATTTAAAGGAAACCAATCAACAAATAATCAATTGCAGCCGGGAGAAACTGCACCCAGTCCCAGCACCGAGCACAGACAGAATTAACTCCCTAGCTGCCAAACACAAAGAAACAGCAGATCAGCTGTGAGAAGTCAAAATGTGCAACCGCGACGATCTTCGTGGCAATGCACACATGACAAATTATTAGGCCACAGCATAAATTTCAAAGGAAGAAATTTGCCATCTCACAGATTGACAAGCACGCAAATATTCTGAACAATCAGGCCGTCTAACGGTAATTTAACAACATGTATGTTAGTGTTCAGGACATGCACAATGGTGTTAAAAAATCCAGCCTCCTCCAACCCCTTCAGCTGGCCATTCCATCTCCAAAATGGGGCATTTCTCACACCAATATCTCCATTATGTAAGCTAATTAACATGATAGTGCCTGATGGAGCAGAAAATACAACACTTGGGTAACTATAACGCTACATAGATAAATCCATAAAGAAGATGAAGCCACCAGTGGAGAACTTGATCTTGCTGAGCACATGGCATAATCACAGATGCAGATTCTTTACTGTAAGAGCAGTGAGACTATGGAACTCTCTGCCGTTGTAATGTTGTAATGAGTGATTCCTTACTAAAATTTAAGAGGGGACTGGATGCCTTTCTTGAAAAGTATAATATTACAGGCTATATTCACTAGTTTCCTAGATACAGCGTTGATCCAGGGAGCTAGTCTGATTGCCGTATGTGGAGTCGGGAAGGAATTTTTTTCCCCAATGTGAAGCTTACTGTTTGCCACTTGGGTTTTTTTTTGCCTTCCTCTGGATCAACATGTTAGGCAGGTTAGATAGGATATGGGATTGAACTAGATGGACTTAAGTCTTCCTTCAAACCTTAATAACTATGTTACATAGATACAGTAAATCCATAAAGAAGATAAGGCACCTGTGGAAACTTGATCTTGCTGAGGACAATGGCCACTTTTTAAGGGCTAAGATACACACATAGGTGGTGTTGAGAAATTCCCAAATGTGTCTCTCTGAATCCATAGTGCAGATTGTGCCATCGTCCTTTCATCTATTGATGAGACATTGTCTGATCAAAGTACTTCAGCTTTAGGGAAGTTAAATTCATCTTTCTATAACTTGATCTTGCGGAAGAAAGATCACTCTTTAAGAGGTAAGGACAAAATGTTATTGTCCAGAACCTACTAAATATGTCACACCACAGTCCAACTTTTCTGTGTTGCGCCACTATTATTTTTTTGCCATTGGTCGATCCATTTTTCATATATCTTATCAATGGACACCATTTATCTTCTTTCCACCAAAAGGTTCCATTCTGTGCCACATTGTATGTAATTATTAGGCCACAGCATAAATTCAAAGGAAGAAATTTGCCATCTCACAGATGGACAAGCACGTAAATATTCTGAACCATCAGGCCGCCTAACGGTAATTTAACAACATGTATGTTAGTCTTCAGGACATGCACACATGGTGTTAAAAAATCCAGCCTCCTCCAACCCCTTCAGCTGGCCATTCCATCTCCAAAATTGGGGCATTTCTCACACCAATATCTCCCGTTATATAAGCTAATTAACATGATAGTGCCTGATGGAGCAGAAAATACAACATTTGGGTAAGTATAACGCTACATAGATAAATCCATAAAGAAGATGAAGCCACCTGTGGAGAACTTGATCTTGCTGAGGACATGGCCACTCTTTAAGGGCTAGTTACACACATAGGTGGTGTTGAGAAATTCCCAAATGTGTCTCTCTGAAGTCCAATAGTTGCAGATTGTGCCATCGTCCTTTTCATCTATTGATGAGACATTCTTCATTGTCTGATCAAAGTACTTCAACTTTAGGGAAGTTAAATTCATCTTTCTAAAACTTGATCTTGCGGAAGGAAGGATCATTCTTTAAGCGGTAAGGACAAAATGTTATTCTCCAGAACCTACTAAATATGTCACACCCAGGGGCCCCAGGGAATGGGGAAAGCCAAGGAAAATTTCCAAAGGGGCTGGCGAAGGTGGGGGGGCCACCGGGGAAACCCTGCCTACCTGGGCCCGCTCCAACCCCGCTCTTTAAAAAAACAAGGGTCGATGGGGGGAGAAAAGGTAATGAGTTTCCTCCAGTGGGGGAGGAATCCCCCCGGGGAAAAAGGCTCCTTCACAGGTCGGGCCATCCCCCCCAAACCCCCCGGTATAAGGATTTTTTTTTTTTGGCCAATCCACTCAAAAACCAAGTCCAAAATTTGGGAAACGGCAAACGGGCCCCTGCCAGGGGGGGAAAAAACCCTGGGGGTGGGCCAAAAATTAAGAGCCTATGGGGGGGACACGAGGTCCAAAAAAAGACCTTTTTAAGAGGTCCAAGAAGAAGGAGACCTGCCCCCACACATCACCGTGCTCCCATAACGGCTTTGCCCACTCCAACCCCGCTCGACAAAATGATATAAAAACCCACTTTCGCCCCTCCGTGGGATAACGGCAGCCAAAGCCTAGATGTAGGGGGGCACTGCTGAAAAACCCCCCGACATTGTTTACTGTCACCGAAATTGCTAAATGGGAGGGGGGAAAATGGGGAGCGGGGGTACAGAGGACAAACGGGCCCGGGGGCCACACAGCACCTGAACCGCAACTGAAATTTAACATCCCCCAGGTTGTGCGCCCCAGAGTCGCCAACCCCCCCCTTTAAATGCTGGAATACCGCTGCAGACGCTGGTCGCCGCCTTTTTAAAACCACCAAACCCTGGCCAATATAATTTTAAAAGGGGGGGGGAAAGCACAAAAAAATATAAAAAAAAAGTGCTTCGCAGCCCGGGTCCACCGTGCAGGCGAACCCGCTGCTGGAAAAAAGCCAAGAAGCAAACCTGTTATCCCGAGAGCCCCCAACATAAACGCCGTAATCGCTGGGGGAAAGGTGCAACCGGGTTTTCCCCCCAGACCGCTAAAGAGGAGCCCAAGCATATGGGGATGTGTGGCCCTCACTAACACAACGGGGAAAAGAAAAAACGCTAGGGGGCTAAACTACGTTGAAAGTGAACCCTTTCGTCACAGGGCCGTTTAAAAAAAAGCACTGGTCCGTAAGGCTCTCAACCCACATTAAGTGCAAAACGTCTAAACGTGACATTCAAATTTTCCCTCGGGGGATCCCCCCCGCAATCTTGGCGTCTGAACCCAGACCCTGAAATACGGCAATCAAAACTCCCCCCGGGTTTTTCCCCCGGGGAAATCTGGGGCATCGGGACACCGACCCTACCACTACCCCCCCAACCCCCCCACCTTTAAAAGTGGGATTCTAGTGGCTTTTTTCACCCGGGTACCTATCCACACATACCATGACCACCGGGCGCAAGCTAAAAAGGGAAAAAATTTTACGCATGGCAGCCCAGCCATGCAACCTTTTAAAAGCAACAGCTACGGGTTTTTCCCCAAAAACAAGGACCAAAAAGCTGTTTACAAACACACGTAGCTACATCCCTTTTCCGGGGGACCAATAGGACCATTGCAGCACCTGAACATGGACCCCGATCTCCATAAAGGGAATCCACTCTGGGCAGCTCAGAGGGGAAAAGCGGGAAAACTTTTTTTCCCAAAAACCCCCGGGCTCCACACGGGGTATAATACAGATCCAGGAAAGGCAGC
The DNA here is from genome assembly GCA_033576555.1 of Oophaga sylvatica. Lineage (NCBI taxonomy): Eukaryota > Metazoa > Chordata > Amphibia > Anura > Dendrobatidae > Oophaga > Oophaga sylvatica. Next base: position 23,620 of record JARQOD010010932.1, read on the forward strand.
AGCAAGTCACGCACAAGGGGGTGGGGAAGACCCTGGACCGACCTCTCGAGCAGGGGCCCCCTTTGGCCCCCGAAGAAAGGGAACCCCAGCGGGACGGGTTCCCAGACCCCCTTTGCAGCAGCGGGAAATCGAACCCAACATTAAAACCCCCCCCCCAGGGCCCCCCCCCTTTGGGCCTCGCTGCCCAAAAAGGCGCCCAGGGGCTTTCGGGGCGCGAAAAACCCCCAGGCTCCCAAACATCCCAGGCCCAAAAGCCCCTCCACCACCAAAAAAACATTTTTTTCCGTTTTCCCCCCTTAAAACCCTACGAGGCTTCACCCAGGTCATCCGTAGTAACCCGATTCCCGGGGGTGACTCCCAAAAAAACCCGGGGGGTGACAAAGGTTTCAGGAGGGATACGGAAAAAGGGTCGGGGATACCCAGGGGTGGGGGGAAAAGGCCCCAAAAAAATACCACAGGGGGGTTTTAAAACCCCTCAGGACCTTTTTAAAGGGCCCAGGGAAACGGGGCCAACTTATGGATCAACTCCAGCCTGAAAGTTACGGCGGAGAGCCCCCCCATTCCCCGGGGGGAAAAAAATTTTTGGGGGGGGGGGGCGCCGATGTGGTGGGGGGGGGACCCATCCCTCCCGGACCCCAAAAAACTCCGGGGGAGGGGCCCAAAGCCCTTTCCCCCCCCACCCCCAAAATCCCCCCCGGGGTCGGCGGAAACAAAAGGCGGGGCCCCCGGAACCCGCGGATCTGACCGGGTTTTAGGAGGAATTGGGGTTTTTTCCGGGGAACAGCCACAGCATTGTTTTTTGTGCAAACCACCCCCGGAAAAAGGATCCCCCGTCACCCGCCTTTGGGCCCAGAAAAAAAGTCGTTTGATGGGGTTTAAACCCAAAGGGCGGTTGGCCCCCAAAACCCAAACCCCTTCATCTAAAAGGGTATACCTGAAAAAGGGTTTTAACTCAAAATAAATAACGACAAAGCCTCCCAAAAACCGGGGACGGGGAAAAATGGGGACCTCGGCACTGACAATTTTTTTCCGGCATGCCGTGTAGACGAAAGATATGCCAACGAACAACGCGGGCCCGACCCCCCTGCAAAGGTAACCGGGGAAACACCCCCAAAAGCACCTTTTTTAAAAATGGTCGGGATACCCAAAAATGGGGAAAACCCCAACTTGGAAAACCCCCCCAAAAAATCCACCCAACCATCCCCCCGGGGCTGCCCCGCCACCGGCAAAGGGGAATAACCCCCGGGGCCTTGTCGGGAGACTTATTTTTTGGGGCGGGGAACCCCCGCCCGAACAACCCCCCAACGTCACGGACCATATCGGCCACCATATTTCCCTTTCCAAAATTTTAGATTTTCCCCCCTTTTTCCCCAAAAAGTCCACCCCACCCCGGACGAATGTTTCCCAAGAGAGTACCTCCGGTCCAAATTTTTTAAATACAAAAAGTCTTCCCCGGGGGGGACAGACCTAGCAAAACCCCGGGGCCAAAGTTCCAGCCCTGGGGGGAAAGATTACCCGGGGGTCCCCCACCCCTCCTCCGAGGACACCACGGCGAGAGAGAGCATGGCAAAAATGTTTTCTCTCCCCAGAGGAAATGCAGTGTGAAATTAAAAACCGGGGGAAGAAAAAGGCCCCCTTGGCTTGGGGAGAATTAACCGTGGGCCCGTCGAAGAAACAAAGGGTTTTTTTTGATCCGTGGGGGTGGAAGGGAAAGCGACTCCCTCCAACAGAGTCTCCACTCCGAAAAGGGCCCCAAAAACTTGCAAACAAC
>JARQOD010010933.1:0-25385 GCA_033576555.1 Oophaga sylvatica
TTGACAGACGTTTGCGTGAGCGGAGAAGTATGCGTGGAATAGTGTTGCCTTGTGAACCTGCTTCTGAATCCATGCAGTGTGATAGAGTGGTTTCTGGGGCACAGCGTCATGAGTTTCGAAAGCGCAATGGGTTATGTTTCTACTGTGGTGATGCCTCTCATGCTATTTCAGTCTGCCCTAAGCGGGGAAGACGTTTTGCACGCTCAGTTGTCTTGGGTAGTGTTCAGACTAAGTTTTTATTAACTGTTACTCTGATATGCTCTCTGTCCTCATTTTCTGCTCAGGCTTTCGTTGATTCGGGAGCAGCTATTAACCTAATGGATTTTGATTTTGCTAAACGTTGTGGGTTTCCCTTGATACCCCTACGAAGTCTATTCCCCTACTGGGATCGATTCTACCCCTTTGGCTGAGAATAAACCTCAGTTCTCTACTCAGGTGATAATGAGGGTTGAACCTGATCATCAGGAGAGCTGCAAATTTTTGGTTCTGTATAATCTGCATGACATTATCGTACTGGGTTTCCCTTGGTTACAGTCTCATAATCCTGTTTTGGATTGGAAATCTGTATCTGTAACAAGTTGGGGCTGCCAATGTGTTAATACCAACACTCCTGTTTTTTCTGCCTCCCCCCAGGCTCAGGATGTTCCTGACTTTTTGATTGATTTTTCTGATGTGTTTTAGCGAAAGTAAATCTGCATCCTTGCCTCCCCATAGGAGCTATGACTGCGCTATTGAATTAGTGCCTGGTAGTAAATTCCCTAAAGGTCGCCTTTTTAACTTGTCTGTACCTGAACATGACGCTATGCGGTCTTATATCAAGGAGTCATTGGAGAAGGGTCATATCAGACCATCCTCTTCACCCTTAGGTGCCGGTTTTTTCTTTGTGTTCAAAAAGGATGGTTCATTAAGGCCGTGTATTGATTATCGTCTTTTGAACAATATTACTGTGAAATATCAATATCCGTTACCCTTGATTTCTGACCTGTTTTCCAGGGTGAAAAACGCTACTTGGTTTACCAAGCTTGACCTCAGGGGGGCATATAACCTTATTCGCATTAAGCACGGGGATGAATGGAAGACGGCATTTAATACCCCTGAGGGGCATTTTGAGCACCTTGTGATGCCCTTTGGGCTCACTAATGCTCCTTCTGTCTTCCAGTCCTTCATGAATGACATTTTCAGGGATTTTGTGGATAAATTTCTGATTGTTTATTTGGATGATATCTTGATTTTTTCCAATGACTGGGACTCTCATGTGAAACATGTTCGAACTGTATTCCAGATTTTGAGAGAGAATGCTCTGTATGTGAAGGGATCAAAGTGTCTTTTTGGCGTACAGAGGATCTCATTTTTGGGATTCATTTTGTCCCCATCTGTTATTGAAATGGACCCGGTCAAGGTTCAGGCCATCTGTGATTGGGTCCAACCTACTTCATTAAAGGCTCTTCAAAGATTTTTGGGTTTTGCCAATTTTTATCGTAAATTTATTGGTAATTTCTCGGTTATTGTTAAACCATTAACTGATTTGACCAAAAAGGGTTCTGATGTGGTGAATTGGCCTCCTGAGGCAGTCTCTGCATTTCAGGAACTTAAGCAGAGATTCACTTCTGCTCCTGTTCTACGGCAGCCTGATGTTTCTCTGCCATTTCAGGTGGAGGTTGATGCCTCTGAAATTGGGGCAGGTGCCGTTTTGTCCCAAAGAGATTCAGAGACCTCTAAAAGTAACCCTTGTGCCTTTTTCTCTCGAAAATTTTCTCCTACTGAACGTAATTATGACGTGGGTAATCGGAGTTATTGGCCATGAAGTGGGCTTTTGAAGAGTGGAGACATTGGCTGGAGGGAGCCAAACATCAGGTGTTGGTCCTTACGGACCATAAGAATCTGGTTTATCTGGAATCTGCCAAGCGACTTAATCCTAGACAGGCCAGGTGGGCCTTGTTTTTCACATGTTTTAATTTTGTGGTTTCCTTTCTTCCTTGCACTAAGAATGTTAAGGCGGATGCCCTCTCGAGGAGTTTCCTTGCGGACTCTCCTGAGTTATCTGATCCTTCTGTTATTTTGAAAGAAGGTGTAGTTCTTTCCGCCATCTCGCCCAATTTGAGACTGGCTCTGGAGGGGTGTCAGGAGGATAGGCCCGAGCGCTGCCCTGTTGGGAAATTGTTTGTCCCGGACCAGTGGAAAAAGAGTGTGATGTCTGAGATTCATTGTTCCGCGTTGGCCGGTCATCCCGGAATTTTTGGTACTAGAGACTTGGTTAGTCGGTCCTTTTGGTGGCCTACCTTGTCTCGTGATGTCAGGGAATTTGTGCAGTCCTGCGGGACTTGCTCTCGCTCCAAGCCTTGCTCTCGCTCTAGTGGTTTGTTGATGCCATTGCCTGTGCCCAAGAGACCATGGACCCATATCTCTATGGATTTCATTTCCGACCTCCCTGTTTCTCAGAGAATGACCGTCATCTAGCTCTGCCACTTTGATGTCTCCATTTTTCAGTAATTCTGGGTTTCATCCTCGATTTTCTTCAGGACAGACGGAGGCTTCTGTCTGTCCAGGTGTTGACTCTGTTGTGGAGCGTATGCAACAGATTTGGGACCAGGTAGTGGAGAGGTTGTCCCTCTCTCAGGAGAGGGCCCAGCGGTTTGCTAACCGGCATAGGACTGATGGTCCTCGGTTTAAGTGGGGGACTTGGTCTGGTTGTCCTCAAAAAATATTCCTATGAGAGTGGCATCTCCTAAATTTAAGCCTAGGTTCATTGGACCTTATAAGATCATGGAGATTCTTAATCCTGTTTCTTTTCGTTTGCTTCTTCCAGGGACATTTAAGATCCATAACGTGTTCCACAAGTCCTTGTTGAAGAGGTTTGTTGAGCCAGTGGTTCCTACTGCTTTGCCTCCTGACCCTGTTCTGGTTGAGGGCAATATGGAGTTTGTGGTTGAGAAAATATTGAATTCTCGTTTTTCTAGACGGAAACTCCAGTATTTGGTTAAGTGGAGAGATTATGGTCAGGAAGACAATTCTTGGGTGTTTGCTTCGGACATCCATGCTAGGAGACTCATCCGTGCGTATCATAGAACTCATCCTGACCGACCTGGTTGCTCAAGTGAGGGTTCGGTGACCCATCCTCAAGGGGGGTACTGTTGTGAATGGACTTGAAATGAGTTCTGAGCAGAGGCTCCCTCTGGTGGTTACAAGCGGTACTGGACTGTCCAATGAAGATTGTGAGGATTGGGAATCAGGTGTACTGACTGGTCTTATATAAGGGAGTCGCCTTCCCATCAGGGTTGCCGGTGATCAATTGTTCTGGTCTCAATCCTTGATTCCTGTTTCCTTTGTAGCCTGCTGTGTCGTGTCTGCATCTCCTGCTAACAAATAAGACATTTTCTCCTTTTTGTTTTTGTGTTTGATTTTTGCATTTTGTCCTGCACTTCTGTGGGGGCCTTCAGGGTCCCCTCAGGGGGCTTTTGCCCTCTCAGTTTAGTTCAGCCACTGATGTTTGTACATTTACTTTTTCCAGTTTTTTTAGTGGCTGCTGTTTTGATTTTGTTACACCAGAGAACTAATTTAGGTGGTAGAGGTCGTGTGATCTCAGGTGTTTTTGAAATTAGTAGAGTTGGTGCTTTTCAGGGTTTTTTGGGATTGCAGTAAGTGCCCTTCCTATCCTTTTCTATTTAGGTAGTTTGGGCCCCAACGTTTGCTCATACTATTTTCTGTCTGTGTCAGTATTTCTTCTTGTCTAACCGCCATTACATGTTTGGGGGCTTTCTATGTTCTTTGGGGATCTCCTCCGGGGCAGATAGCTTTCCTCTTTCTATCTTTAGGTGTAGTTAGTTTCTTAGGCTGTGACGAGGCGTCTAGGACCAACGTAGGAACGCTCCACGGCTGCCTCTAGTTGTGGTGGTTAGTCAGGGTACTGCAATCTCATAGATTCCAACTGCTCTGGTGTATTGCCTTTTTTACCTGCACTCCTCCGCTACCGAAACATAACAGTTAGGGTTAGGGTTGGGGCTAAAGTTAGGGTTAGGTCTAAAGTTAGGGTTAGGGCTAAAGTTACGGTTAGGGTTGAGACTAAAGTTAGGGTTAGGGTTGGGGCTAGAGTTGGGGTTAGGGTTTGGATTATGGTTACGGTTGGGATTAGGGTTAGGGTTGGGATTAGGGATAGGGGTTTGTTAGGGTTAGGTGTTGTGAATACTCTTGGTCCGGCTTCTGAGTTTGGGCTCCCTCTGGTGGTTGCTGCTGGTAATGGAGCTACTCTTGCTGACAGATGTCGATCACCTGAAGAGGATGATTGGAAATCAGATGTTTCTGACTGGAGAGATATAAGTGAGCAACCTTCCTTGGGTTGTTGCCGGTGATTTGGTCTTTTTCCTGAGCCTTTTGGAAGTCAGCTTGCTCCTGCTTTGTCCTGCATCTTTCAGATAAGTTATTTGTCTGTTTAAATCTTTGGCCTTTGTTCCCTGCCTTGCTGGTGTGGGTTCAGCCGGGTTCTCTGCGGGAGCCCGTGCTGGACTCTGTTTTCTTTTGCCACAGCTCATGTCAGTCTTTCAGTATTTCTAGTCTCCTGGTATTTCAGTATCTGTTGTTTTGCGTCCAGTTCACACCAAAGTTCTGATTTAGTGGGGGAGAGGCCGTGTGGCCTCAGTATTTTTGCATATCAGACGTGTTGGAATTTTTCTTAAGGTTTTTGTGGGTTTGCAGACAGTATCCTTTTCTGTGCTGTTCTATCCAGTTTGGGCCCCAGCATTTGCTTACGCTATTTTCTGCCTGTGTTTTGTACTTCATCTGTCTCACCGTCAATATATGTTTGGGGGCTATCTATTCCTTTGGGGCTCTACTCCGGGGCAGTTTAGCTTTCCCCTTTCTCTCTTTAGGCTTAGTTAACTCTTTGGCTGAGTCGAGGCGTCTAGGTCATCATAGGTACGTCCCACGGCTAATTCTAGTTGTGTTTTCAGTTTAGGGGTCTGCAATCCGCTAAGTTACCAACCTCTCTGGTGTTGTGCTGCCTAGGCCATTTCTTTGTTGTCCTCCTCGGTAACCATATCATAACAGTTAGGTTTGTGGTTAGGGTTATGGTTGGGATTAGGGTTAGGGGTGTGTTGGGGTTAGGGTTGGAGTTAGAATTGGGAAGTTTCCACTGTTTAGGCACATCAGGGGCTCTCCAAACGTGACATGGCGTCTGATCTCAATTCCAGCCAATTCTGCGTTGAAAAAGTCAAACGGTGATCCTTCCCTTCCGAGCTCTGCCATGCGCCCAAACAGTGATTTACCCCCCACATATGGGGTATCAGCATACGCAGAACAAATTGCACAACTACTTTTGGGGTCCAATTTCTCCTGTTACCCTTGGGAAAATAAAAAATTGGGGACGAAAATATCATTTTTGTGAAAAAAATATTTTTTATTTTTCCGGCTCTACGTTATAAACTTTTGCGCTTGGGGGTTCAAAGTGCTCACCACACATCTAGATAAGTTCATTAGAGGTCTACTTTCCAAAATGGTGTCACTTGTGGAGGGTTTCCACTGTTTAGGTACATCAGGGGCTCTTCAAACGCGACATGGCGTCCGCTAATTATTCCATCAAATTTTGCATTCAAAAAGTCAAATGGCGCTCCTTCCTTACAAGCCCTACCGTGCGCCCAAACAGTGGTTTTCCCCCACATTTGGGGTATCGGCATACTCAGGAGAAATTGCTCCATACAATTTGTTGTGCAATTTCTCCTGTTACCCTTATGAAAATGCAAAATTTGAAGCTAAAAAGATTTATTTGGGAAAAATGTGATTTACTTCCACAGCTCTATGCTATAAACTTCTGTGAAGCACCTGTGGGTTCAAGGTGCTCAATTCACATCTAGATAAGTTCCCTAAGGGTCTAGTTTCCAAAATGGTGTCACTTGTTGGGGGTTTCCACTGTTTAGGCACATCAGGGGCTCTCCAAACGAGACATGGCAACAGCTAATTATTCCAGCATATTTTACATTAAAAAAATCAAATGTTCAAAAAATCAAATGTCGCTCCTTCCCTTCCGAGCCCTGCCGTGAGCCCAAACAGTAGATTTTCCCCACATATGGGATATCGGCATGTTCTGGAGAAATTGCACAACAAAATGTATGGTCCATTTTCTCTTGTTACCCTTACGAAAGTAAAAAAAATTAAGACTAAATGAAAATTTTTGTAAAAGAAAAGTAAATGTTTATTTTTTCCTTCCACATTACAAAAATTCCTGTGAAGCACCTGAAGGGTTCATTAACATCTTGAATGTTGCTTTACGTACCTTGAGGGGTGCAGTTTTTAGAATGGTGTAATTTTTGGGCATTTCTGTCACATAGGCCCCTCAAAGTCACTTCAAGTGTGAGGTGGTCCCTAAAAAAACGGTTTTGCAAATTTTGTTGTAAAAATGAAAAATCGCTGGTCAACTTTTCACCCTTATAAATTCCTAACAAAAAAAATTATGTTTTCAAAATTGTGCTGATGTAAAGCAGACATGTGGAAATAGTTAATCTATTTTGTGTGATATGACTCTCTAATTTAAGGGCATAAAAACTAAAAGTTTGAAAATTACGAAATTTTCAACATTTTTGCCAAATTTCCATTTTTTTCACAAATAAATCCAAGTCATATCGAAGAAATTTTACCACTATCATAAAGTACAATATGTCACGAGAAAACATCTCAGAATCACCAGGAACCGTTGAAGTGGTTCAGAGTTATGACCTTGTAAAGTGACAGTGGTCAGAATTGTAAAAATTGGCCTGGTCATTAAGGTGAAAACAGGCGTCATCTCAAAGGGTTTAACGGCATAGTAATGTTAGTGTATGTAAACTTTTGACTTTGAAGTTATAAAAATGCCTTAAAACATTCTCGCTCTCATTTTTCTGGCATTTGGGAAATATTAATAATTATGGTATTCCTAATTGACCTAAAACAGGAAAGGTTTATTCTGATTTCATGTCATATATTGAGAAAAACATACAAATGTGTATTTTATATAGTGTATGTAAACTTCTAGTTTCAACTATATATATATTTATATATTGTGCTAGATCGGCTCACTCAACTGCTCAAAGAGGTAGCCATAGGAACATTTTTCATTTAAGTTTTCAATTGGTTTATTAAAAAAACCGCACTGCATAAACCAGTGCAAAATTAGGTAAACAAACATGGCCCTTCTGGCGTACAAGCATACAGTACATTCTGTATGGCTGTGGGGATCCACACCCTCAGGAGAGCAAAAACAAGGTTCAGTTCTTTTTAACAGGAGCACAGATCTCATCTCCAGAAACATCAAACAGGCAATGAGTCCACTTACCTTCTGGACCACACCCTGGGGTGAACAGCCTCCCATCCACTCTTCAAATCTTTGCAAAAACCTAGCTCTAAATATGGCCGATTAACCCCTCTCAGCACTTAGTATGCTGGAACAATTTTCCAGGTTCATAGCACTGAGGTATATATATATATATATATATTTATCCGCTCTATCATCAAAACAATCTTCACATTGGAAATGTTCTGTACCCCGTTGTCTTGCACTTACCTGCTATATTTCACATCTTTGCAGGAAGTTATAACAATTATCCCAGAAACAGCAGCAAGAACTCCATGAACAGAAGATACAATTCTGCAAAACAAAAGAAATATGTCTTGTATAGGTTGTCTGAAGTTCTCAATCAGGAACACACTACTCCCCTTGCCTTTTGCACCGGTAGTATCCTGCGGCCATTGGCTTGACCTGTGCACTTTCTGATGTTAGCAGCAGATGCGTTGTTGCCTCTGCCACAAGAAGCACAATAGCACTGAAACGTGCTGATCCAGCAACCGAACCAGCTTCTGAGCAGCGCTTACACAGTCAATTAGAGAAAGCTTGCAAGCGCTGTGCTCCTTGTCTATGAGACTAGCCACCGCTGGTAGACTGCAGAGGTAGCTGGTAACCAAGGCATGACAAGTGAGCTTTAAAATTAAGGAACACTATGTTATTGAGTACAGATAGGAGTTTTAATAAGAGGTAAATTGCAAAGTTACTTGTTGAAGAACTTGAAACAAACTACCGTATATACTCGTGTATAAGCCGAGATTTTAAGCACCTTTTTTTGTGCTGAAAATGCCCCCTCGGCTTATACACGAGTCATTGGGCAGAAACCAGCGGGGGAGAGGGTGCATTGGCAGGAGACGGAAGCTGAGACATCATACTCACCCTCCCCGTGCCATCGCTGAACGTCCCGGCAATCCTGCATTGTACCCGGCTTCCTGCAGCTCTCCAGCGCTGAGCAGTGACGTAATACCGCTCATTAAGGTCATGTAATATGGACGCGACGCCACTCCCATAGGCGTGGCGTCCATATTCATGGCCTTAATGAGCGGTATTACGTACCGCTCAGCACAGGAGAGCTGCCGGAAGCCGGGTACAATGCAGGATTGCCGGGACGTTCAGCGATGGCACGGGAGGGTGAGTATGATGGAGGAGGATGGGGGAGCATGGAGGAGGACAAGGAGCACGGAGCAGGACGGGGGGGGAGGATGGAGAGCACGGAGCAGGACGAGGGGGAGGACCGAGAGCACGGAGCAGGATGAGGAGGAGGACGGAGAGCACGGAGCAGGACGAGGGGGAGGATGGAGAGCACGGAGCAGGACGAGGGGGAGGATGGAAAGCACAGAGGTATACGGAGCAGGACGGGGGGAGGATGGATAGCATGGAGCAGGACGAGGGGGAGGATGGAAAGCACAGAGGAGCACAGAGCAGGACGGGGGGAGGATGGAGAGCACGGAGCAGGACGAGGGGGAGGATGGAAAGCACAGAGGAGCACGGAGCAGGAGGGGGAGGATGGAAAGCACAGAGGAGCACGGAGCAGGACGAGGGGAGGATGGAAAGCACAGAGGAGCACGGAGCAGGACGGGGGGAGGACAGAGAGCACGGAGCAGGACGAGGGGGAGGATGGAAAGCACAGAGGAGCACGGAGCAGGACGGGGGGCACAGGTGGATGGAGCAGGAAGGGTGTAGCACAGAGGAGGACAGAGCAGGAGGGGGGAGCACAGAGGAGGACGGAGGAAGGGGGGAGCACAGCGGAGGACGGAGCAGGAGGGGGAGCACAGAGGAGAATGGGGGAGCACAGAGCTGGATGGGGGAGCACAGAGCAGGACGGGGGAGCACAGCAGGATGGCGGTTTATACACCCGGCTTATACTCGAGTCAATAAGCTTACCCAGTTTTCCGTGGCAAAATTAGGGGCCTCGAGTTATACTCGGGTCGGCTTATACTCGAGTATATACGGTATTTAATCCTTTAGCCAAATTTTATCAGCCATCATAACCACTGCGAGCCAAAGGGTGATGCAAGGTTTTTTATTGTGGCATGTTCCTTCAAACGCTGCACTATGGTGGCGTTGTTCTAATAAAGAAGTACTCCTTTTTTATACCATATGAACACATCACAAAATGACACTATAATACTGGACCATTAAGTCTGAGCTCTGAATGTGGCTTAACAGTCATAGCCAGGCTCGGACTGGCCCATAGGGAATCCCCCAGTGGGCCCCTGTGCAGATCTGGGCCCCCAACACCACTGTATGGACAGTACTTGGCATAATTCACTTGGTTCACTTTGCACAGAAAAATGCAGCATCTCATCATTCATTAACCAAACTACCGAGTTTATTATTATATAGAGATATAGGTAAATTTGTGAACGAGGGTCGTGTAATATTTGTATGCAGGTGCAAAGTGGGGCCCCCAGAGTCAATGTTACTGGTGGGCCCTTGGCACCCCAGTCTGACACTGGTCATAGCCCTAGCTAAAACCATTACTGTTTTCCTAAAGAAACATATCTGTAATGCTTTCGCCAAAATGTACACGAAAAGTAAAAATGGAGGGTTTCTGAAAATACCAAACTCTCCCACCCACTTACAAGAGTCCAGAAAACTGAGAGATGGGGAACTGTTTGGTGGGGTCCTGTATGTGCAGAGCAGCTTTAGCCATGTCTCTGCCACCCAGTGAGTTAGCCATACCGCACTTCACAATCAGCAGACATGTTGCAATATATTGGTTGCTTAGAAGTGACATTTTGGTCTTGACAGCGATCTTCACCAGACCTACGGAACGCAATGTGTGGAAAGATGGGAGGTAAACTCTGGTATATTGTCGCTGTAGTTGCCGTCACAGAACTTTGCCCAAGCCACCTCGGTCGGTGTAGGAGCCAGCGTCACCTTCTTACCAGTGGATTTGCGGTATCACTGTCGGCAATACATAGGTGAAGAGTGATACTGACTGTGTCTGTAGTAACATCTCACCATGAGGTTTTGAATCGAGCTAGTCCTATATTACATAGTATGGTTAATAAAAAAAAAAAACACATGTTCATCAAATTCAACCGAGGAGGAGGATGTCCAGTCAAATTGATTGTATGACATTGTGCCATAGAGACGTGAGAACATCATATTGGCAAAGTCTGAACTGAAACCAGAATCAATATCCAGAATTATACCCCTTTGGCACCGCTCAGAGATTTCTGTTACTTACACCCTGACACATTAGTCCAAGATAAATCAGTGCTAGTCTTCTTACGGTGTTGTGTCAGTGCCAAAGGTCCACTGTCCGGCCTTGCTCTCCGTGCACTGTCATGGGGACTTCAAGGAAAAGTGCTGCCTGCAACCTCAGATTTACTATACAGTCATGGCCAAAAGTTTTGAGAATGACACAAATGTTATATTTTCACATGATCTGCTGCCCTCTGGTTTTTATGTGTGTTTGACAGATGTTTTTATCACAGACAGAAATATAATTGCAAACATATGAGTAACAAAAGCTTATATTGACAGTTAGAATGAGTTAATGCAGCAAGTCAATATTTGCAGTGTTGACCCTTCTTCTTCAGGACCTCTGCAATTCTCCCTGGCATGCTCTCAATCAACTTCTGGACCAAATCCTGACTGATAGCAGTCCATTCTTGCACAATCAATGCTTTCGTTTTGTCAGAATTTTTAGGTTTTTGTTTGTCCACCCGTCTCTTGATGATTGACCACAAGTTCTCAATGGGATTAAGATCTGGGGAGTTTCCAGGCCATGGACCCAAAATCTCTATGTTCCCTGAGCCATTTAGTTATCACATTTGCTTTATGGCAAGGTGCTCCATCATGCTGGAAAAGGCATTGTTGATCGCCAAACTGCTCTTGGAGGGTTGGGAGAAGTTGCTCTTGGAGGACATTCTGGTACCATTCTTTATTCATGGCTGTGTTTTTAGCAAGACTGTGAGAGAGCAGATTCCCTTGGCTGAGAAGCAACCCCACACATGAATGGTTTCAGGATGCTTAACAGCTGGCATGAGACAAGACTGGTGGTAGCGCTCACCTTGTCTTCTCCGAATGAGGAGTTTTCCTGATGTCCCAAACAATCGAAAAGGGGATTCATCAGAGAAATTAACTTTACCCCAGTCCTCAGCATCTCTGCCTGTACCTTTTGCAGAATATCAGTCTGTCCATTATGTTTTTTCTGGAGAGAAGTGGCTTCTTTGCTGCCCTCCTTGAGACCAGGCCTTGCTCCAAGAGTCTCCGCCTCACAGTGCGTGCAGATGCACTCACACCTGCCTGCTGCCATTCCTGAGCAAGCTCTGCACTGCTGGTAGCCCGATCCCGCAGCTGAAACACTTTTAAGAGACGGTCCTGGCGCTTGCTGGTCTTTCTTGGGTGCCCTGGAGCCTTTTTGGCAACAATGGAACATCTCTCCTTGAAGTTCTTGATGATGCGATAGACTGTTGACTGAGGTGCAATCTTTCTAGCTGCGATACTCTTCCCTGTTAGGCCATTTGTGTGCATTGCAATGATGACTGCACGTGTTTCTTTAGAGATAACCATGGTTAACAGAAGAGAAACAATGATGCCAAGCACCAGCCTCCTTTTAAAGTGTCCAGTGGTGTCATTCTTACTTAATCATGTGTCATGTATAGTGTACAGTTCCTATAGCGTCTTGTGCTTGGGTGCGAGGAAAACACAGGAGACATAGGTTGAAATGAAATGACTTGTATTACTTCATACAAGCATGCTGAAAAGTTCACACAGTTTGCAGGAACAGCGACAGGAGACACAGCAGGCCAGAGTAACTTCAAGCACTACAATAAATCTCCAAAGCAGGTTCAGGATCTCTTCTCTGTACCGTAATTCCTCTGCAAACATGGATTCACCAAACAGCAGGTTTCCAGAGTCCAAAAGTGTTCTAAAGTTCCTCAGTAGGGAATAGCTGGAGTACAAGTCCAAGGCTTCCAGGAGTCAGGTCACAGACTGACTGAGGCTTGATTCAGGAGCACTGATTGTTCAGCTGAGGCTGCTTAAGAAGCAAGAGGGAAGAATCAGGGCGGGAACATGAAAACTGGAAACTCCATATTAACTGAGGGCAAGAGCTGCAGAAAGACAGAAAGCAAAATGGCCGATGGAAAACTGAGTTTCAAGGAACATGTCAACAGAGACAAAGAACCTTACATTACTCCCCCCTTAGGGACAACCTCCGGATGACCTCAGACCAGGCTTGTCAGGGTACCTCTGCTGAAACTGGCGGAGCAGGCGAGGAGCATTTACATTATTGACTGGTTCCCATGAGTTGTCCTCCACTGGGTAGCCCTGCCATTTAATCAAATATTGCAACTGATTTCTGTACAACCTGGAATCTAGAATCCTTTCCACCATAAATTCTTCCTGACCATCGACCAGCACTGGGTCAGGGCAAGGAGAAGAACGTCCAGGAAACGTATTGGGTGTTGCAGCCTTTAGTAGGGATACATGAAAGACAGGGTGGATTCTCATAGTTCTGGGCAGTTGAAGACGACAAGCAACAGCACTTATAATCTTATTGATCTTATAAGGTCCAATGTACTTATGTCCCAATTTAGACGATGGAATCTTTAATTTAAGATTTCTGGTTGACAGCCAGACCAAATCTCCTACCTTGAAAGCTGGTGCAGGTTTACGAAATTTATCTGCTGCTTTCTTGTACCTTTCCTGAGCCAATTCTAGATTTTCCTTTAGAAGATCCATATTCTTTTGTAAAGAAGTGATTCTTTCAGCCACTGCCGGCAAGGGCGTATCTATGGGAAATCGAGGAAGAATGTTAGGATGATAACCTAGATTGGAGTAAAAAGGAGACTGCTTAGTGGAGCCGCACTGAGAGTTGTTATAAGAGAACTCAGCCAGTGGAAGTAGATCCACCCAATCATCCTGTAGGTGGCAGATAAAACAGCGGAGATACTGCTCCAGGGTCTGATTGGTTCGTTCTGTCTGTCCATTAGTCTGGGGATGAAAAGCAGAAGAAAGGTTTACTTTAATGTCCAATGCTGCACAGAAATTTTGCCAAAACCTTGAAGTGAATTGCACCCCTCGATCTGAAATGACCTCATCCGGTACTCCATGTAAGCGAAACACATTCTTAATCATCAAGTCTGATGTCTGTTTTGCAGTGGGTAAGCCGACACAAGGGATAAAATGAGCTGCCTTTGTTAGACGGTCAACCACCACTAGAATGGTGTTCTTCCCTTGAGAGGTTGGTAACTCCACAATGAAGTCCATAGAAATGGATCCCCACGGGCGGGACGGGGTGGGAAGAGGTTGCAACAGACCAGTTGGTGAGGAGCGAGGTGTTTTGCATCTTGCACAGACTTCACATGAAGTGACATAGTTTAAGACATCTTTCCTGTAAGTGGGCCACCAAAAGAAACGAGAAAGAAATTCTTGTGTCTTTAGAATTCCCCTATGCCCGGCTATCTTGGAATCGTGGATGAGTTGCAATACTCTCAATCTGACTGTTTCAGGTATATACAGACGTTGTCCCTGAATCCACACACCATTCTTAAAGACAAGACTTACGTCCCTTGGGGGTTGAGCCAACAAAGAATCCGCATGGTATGCTTCCTTGATGTCCTTAAGTAGGTCTTGATTATGAATCACTCCCAGGAATCTAGAGTCAGGAAGAATAGTCTTAGGAGGAGTAAGTGGACGTGTCTCTGCTGAATGAATCCTAGAGAGTGCATCAGCCTTTCCATTGCGCGATCCTGGTCTATAAGAAATGACAAAATTAAATTGGTTTAGGAAAAGATTCCAGCGAGCCTGGCGAGGAGTCAGGCACTTAGCCGACCTGATAAATTCAAGGTTACGATGGTCTGTCAGGACGACTATTTGCTGTGCAGCTCCCTGAAGAAGGTGTCTCCATTCCTTGAAGGCGACAATAATGGCCAACAATTCTCTATTGCCCACATCGTAGTTCCTCTCAGCCGAAGACAACTGCTGGGAAAAGAAGGCACAGGGATGCAAGACATTCTTCTCCCTGTTCTCTGAGAGAGTATAGCTCCAACGGCACAGTCTGAAGCATCCACCTCTATTATGAAGGCAAGCTCGGGGTTGGGATGTACTAAGATAGGTGCGGTGGTAAATTTATCCTTTAAACAGGAAAATGCTTCCTGAGCTTGCGGGGTCCAGGAGAACCTAGACTGTTTCCGGGTAAGTTGGGTGATAGGTGACACTACCTCAGAAAAATTCTTAATGAAACGTCTATAGAAGTTGGCAAACCCGATGAAACGCTGCACCTCCTTCACATTTCTAGGAATTGGCCAATCCTTGATGGCTTGGGTCTTGCTTCCATCCATACTAATCCCTTGCGTAGATAGTACATACCCAGAAATTGAATTTCGGTCCTATGGAATTCACATTTTTCAAGTTTGATGTAGCGATGGTTTTGTCTTAGGCGTTCTAAGACCATTCTCACATGTCCATGATGTTCCTCTGTGGAGTTAGAAAAAATTAGAATATCATCCAGATAAATCACCACAAATGTATCTAGGAGATCCCTGAAGATATCATTCACGAAGTGTTGGAAAGTGGCTGGGGCGGTACTCAGACCAAAAGGCATAACTAGATATTCAAAGTGTCCATAGCGTGACCTGAAAGCAGTCTTCCATTCATCCCTAGGTCTAATAAGGACCAAGTTATAGGCCCCACGGAGATCCAGTTTAGAGAAAATTTTGGCATGCCGCACTCTCTCCAACAATTCAGGGATTAAAGGCAATGGATAACGGTTTCTAATAGTAACCTTATTGAGTTCCCTATAGTCTATGCAGGGTCTCAGAGATCCATCTTTCTTCTTCACAAAGAAGATGGGTGCACCTGCGGGAGATGAAGAGGGGCGTATGAAGCCCTTGGCTAAATTTTCGTCTATATAATCCTTCAAAGCTTTTAGCTCGGGCCCCGCTAGGGGGTAGATCTTACCAAAAGGTATCTCGGCTCCAGGCAATAATTCGATTGGACAATCATATGGACGGTGAGGAGGAAGCTGATCAGCGTTCTTCTTGTCACATAAATCCACATAGTCCTGGTATACAGCTGGTAGTTCAGGGACTGACATGGTTCCTTTAGGAACAGAGCAAGCTGAAACTCCTTGACTCATCTGTTTCTCCGGAAAGTGTAATTCCTTGGTCTCCCAGTTAATCGTAGGATTCTGCGCCTGCAGCCATGGTAGCCCTAGAATAATGGGAAAGTGAGGAGAAGAGATAAGCATAAAATACATTTTCTCCTGATGATCTTTACCCATAAGGACCCTCAAAGGCTCTGTTTCTTGATCCACTGGTCCAGAAGTCAGTAGAGAGCCATCCACAGTCTCCATCTGTACTGGAGTAGCCTTCTTCACTGAACGTATCCCCTGTTTCAGAGCAAAGGAGATATCCATAAAATTTCCACTTGCTCCTGAGTCGATCATAGCAGAGCTAGACACCCAGACTGAGTCAACCCAGAGTTTGATGGAAAGGAAGCAATGAGAATTGTTTCTTTTACAACTCAGCTGGGACACCGCTGAGGAAACTTGAAAAATTGCAGCGTTTATACCGTCATCATCCCCAGAACTAACAGAGTTTAAGTCCGAGAAATCAAGATCTCTTGCAGCAGATCTCTCTGGAGCCTGAGGCTCGGACATGACAGAGCTCCTCTCGCAACACTCACAGTGAATGACTGCTGCAGTAGTCTTACGAGAACGGCTGGGGCAGTTTATAATGAAGTGCCCTGACTTACCACAGTAGAAACATAGATTTTCCTTTATACGATGTTCTTTGCGTGCATCACTAACCCGTCTTTGTAAAGAGTCCACCTGCATGGGTTCAGGTTCTGGTTCCCTTGTGATCCTACTCAAAGGTTCCTTAGCTGAGGAGGGAGGTAGTAAAAGGTTAGTGCGATTATTTTCGAACCATCTCTCTTGTCTGCGTTCAGTCAGACGAGCATCAATACGGATACAATAGTTAATAAAGTCACCTAACGCAGTGGGAGGGTCGGCACGAGCAAGTTCATCCTTAATCAGTGGAGACAACCCTTTCCGAAAAATAGATTTTTTAGCGGAAGTGTCCCAAGTGGTATCAAGAGCCCATCTCCTGAAATCCAGGGCATATTCGGCTACTGAACGCTTACCTTGGCGCAAAGTTAACATGGCTGCTTCAGCTGTTGCACCTCGATTGGGGTCATCAAACACCTGTCCCATGGCTGAAATAAAAGCATCAAGGTGATTCAAACAATCATCCTCAGTCTCAATCAGAGGGTTTGCCCACATCAAAGCCTTATTGGTAAGCAACATGATTATAGTAAGCACTTTGGATCGTTCAGTGGGAAATTGTGAAGCATGTGCAGAGAAAAATAAATTGCATTGATTAATAAATCTCCTGAATTTCTCACGTTCACCGCCAAAACGAAAAGGAGGTAATTTGGGGATCCCAGAACTTGGGGTTATGGCAGGAGCCTGGGCTCGTTCCTCTAGAGCCTCAATCCTGGCTCGCAATTCCTGGGTAGTCTGTCCAAACACTTGCAAATTATGATTAGTGAGGTCCTGTAGGCTTGCAAAACGGGTTTTTAAAGTCTGTACATCTGAAAGGATTGTATCAGTCACTCCGCAAAGTTCCTTTATGCGGGCCTCCATCTTCCAGATCTTTTAAGGCAGAAGTGCTGGAAGGAGAAGAGGAAAGGAAAAAAAAAAAAAAACAATAGTGTTTACCTGTGGTAACACTCCAGAGTAAAATTTTAAGGGAATGCGCTCACCTGGAATGGTTGTGAGAAGTCACAACCACTGTCATCACATAAGGTATTAAACGGACATCTGATATCCACAGTCACAGCAGACACGGCTTTCCCAGACCCAGCAGACACTAAACATTGGCTCCTGAATCTTGTCATGTATAGTGTACAGTTCCTATAGTGTCTTGTGCTTGGGTGCGAGGAAAACACAGGAGACATAGGTTGAAATGAAATGACTTGTATTACTTCATACAAGCATGCTGAAAAGTTCACACAGTTTGCAGGAACAGCGACAGGAGACACAGCAGGCCAGAGTAACTTCAAGCACTACAATAAATCTCCAAAGCAGGTTCAGGATCTCTTCTCTGTACCGTAATTCCTCTGCAAACATGGATTCACCAAACAGCAGGTTTCCAGAGTCCAAAAGTGTTCCAAAGTTCCTCAGTAGGGAATAGCTGGAGTACAAGTCCAAGGCTTCCAGGAGTCAGGTCACAGACTGACTGAGGCTTGATTCAGGAGCACTGATTGTTCAGCTGAGGCTGCTTAAGAAGCAAGAGGGAAGAATCAGGGCGGGAACATGAAAACTGGAAACTCCATATTAACTGAGGGCAAGAGCTGCAGAAAGACAGAAAGCAAAATGGCCGACGGAAAACTGAGTTTCAAGGAACATGTCAACACAGACAAAGAACCTTACATCATGACAGATTGATCTCCAGCCATGTCCTCATCAACACCCACACCTGTGTTAATGGAGCAATCACTGAAAAGAGCTGGTCCTTTTAAGGCAGGGCTGCAATGATGTTGAAATGTGTTTTGGGGGATAAAGTTCATTTTCTAGCCAAATATTGACTTTGCAAGTAATTGCTGTTAAGCTGATCACTCTTTATAACATTCTGGAGTATATGCAAATTGCCATTAGAAAAAGTGAAGCAGTAGACTTTGTAAAAATTAATATTTGTGTCATTCTCAAAACTTTTGGCCATGACTGTACATACTGAGTATACACACGTCTCCATCAGCAGCCTCCATTGGATAACACCGCGTTTTGTGCAGTCACTTTGAGGACTGGACTGGAGACTGGAGACTGGAGACTGCAAGTCTGAGCTGCTGACACAGGGAATTAGTGAGCTGCTGATTGTGCCATTTACAGCTCATTTGTAAAATACCAAGAAATAAGGATCTGCAGGTAACAGGTCAGACACTATAGGACACCTTCAGAAATCATCTGGGGTCCATGCCAGGGTTTACAGGACATTGCGCAGCATGAGGATGTTCTATACAATACTAAATGGGCGATTTTTCATGTTATATCAAAGGTAATACACGCGATCACCAGAGGCAGACATACTATTGGTGAAACCTGTGTACCACCCAGGGGCCCACATCCACCTTCAAACGGCTCCTGTCAGCTTGCGGCGTGTCAGTGTGGTATCCATCTAAACAGCAGCATTGCCATTTTTCAGTTGCTGTACCGCACACCAAAAATGCAATAAAAAGCGATCAAAACATCTTGGCTAAGTTCACATTTGCGCAAACAGTACAGACCAAAAGTTTGGACACACCTTCTCATTCAAAGCTCATCAAGAGAATGCCAAGAGTGTGCAAAGCAGTCATCAAAGCAAAAGGTGGCTACTTTGAAGAACCTAGAATATAAGACATAATTTCAGTTGTTACACACTTTTTTGTTAAGTATATAATTACACATGTGTTAATTCATAGTTTTGATGCCTTCAGTGTGAATGTACAATTTTCATAGTCATGAAAATACAAAAAAATCTTTAAATGAGGTGTGTCCAAACTTTTGGTCTGTCTGTACTGTATGTGCGCAGCGTATCATCTGCATACGCAAACGCATGCCAAAACACATGCAAACGCATGTTTACGCAGCGTTTTTTATCCGCATCATCTTACACATGACGCAAAAAAACCGCTGCGTGTATGCGTTTTTGCATGCGTTTGCGTTGTTTATGTGCATGCGTTCGATATTTCCAGGTGCTGTAATTAGTTCCTGGACATGCGTAGTCTGAAGTCCGCATGCGCATCGAACGCATCCACGGGCATGTCCTTGCGTATCAATGCGTTCCCATAGACAGCAATGCATCTTTTGACGCACTCATCCGCATGATTGCGTACAGACGCAAATGTGAAACCAGCCTTATATAGCCCCAAAATGCACAAATATAAACTAAAGCTAGCCTCACAAAAAAAAACCAACAAGCTCTTACACAGGTTCATTGACGGAAAAAGAAAATGTTACCATTTTACCCCACTTGGAACTTGTTTCAGCTTCTCAGTACATTATGACTGGTCCCAAAAACAGAAAGCATGCAATATATTACAGGCACTGGAAAAGCTAGTGTCCAGGCACACATACTGATGGACATGTACACGTATTTATGAAATATTTCTATTTGTAAGATGGGAATAACCTTTTAAAGAAGTCTCATTGCATTGCTTTACAGAGTACTTAAAGGGGTTGTCCTGAACGTCTATATCAATGACCTATCATTATGAGATCCGACACCCGGCATTCTCCAGCACAGTTCATTACACTATGTAGTGTCTATTCTTGAGAACTGCTGCTCAGCTCCCATCACTTCAATAGTAACCAAGCGGCAGCACTTGAGAATTGCCTCTTCATGGTGTATCTAGACGAGCTGTGCTCTGTGCATCTAGCCGCCGTGGGAGCAACAATTACACACATGTTAATGACATATCTTAAGTACAGGTCATCAGTATAGAAGTCCAGGGCAAACCCTGTAAAGAATTGTTCAAGGTAATTAAACTATTCGCAGCATGCCTGATGATCTTCCATTAACCCTGCTCTCTGCCGTCACAACTTGTGTACGACTCGTGAACGCAGCAGCCACTCTTTGGCCTCAATGGTAGACAGCATAAGTGTGCTGATGCCGCTGATTGACTGCAGCGGTCTCACACGACATTAAGGTATAAACACAAAACCAGAGGGAATGCAGCATTGGAATAGCGGGGATGAAAAGGGTGAGTTTATCGGATTTAATTATTTTAAATCTTTAAAGCACCATTCCTGCGTTTTATTCATTTTTGTCAGTGGATTGCTGGAGTGGGGCTACTAATCTACGGTCCCTGAGCCTAGTCTTATATTTTCCCGCCGTCATCTTCACCTTTTATTATCGGCGGTGCTCTGGTCCTGCGGCACCATCTTGTGACTGCAGCTTCTGACTCACCAGAAATGAGAGATAACAACTAGAAGCTTTCAATGCAAGTCTATTAGAGCCATAGGGCCCCGTCACACATAGCGACACACCAGCGATCCCGACAACGATATGCACTTGTCAGGATCACTGGTGTGTCGCTACATGATCGCTGGTGAGCTGCCAAACAGGTAGCTCAGGCAGCGATCAGGACAGCGACACTGCGGGTAACGTCGGTTAGTTACCCACAGTGTACGTTGGATACCAGCCCGCTGGTGCAGGGAGCTGGTAACCAAGGTACACATCGGGTTTCCAGGCACTGCGCGACGCCTGGAAACCCGATGTGTACCTTGGTTACCAGCTCCCCTGCAGCAGCACGCTGGTATCCAACGTACACATCGTACCTTGGTTACCAGCTGATCGCTGGTCTCCTGCCTGCCACACGCGATGCGTGCTGGCCAGCGGGAGACCAGCGATCAAAAAAATGTCCAGGACATTCAGCGACGATCAGCGATACCCAGCAGGAGAGCTGATCGTCGCTGAATGTCACACACAGCGATATCGCTGGGGAGATCGCTGTTGCGTCACAAAACTAGTGACTCAGCAGCGATCTCGCTAGCGAGATCGCTGTGTGTGACGGGGGCTATAAGGAGGCTCTCATAAACATACAGTGGATTGCGAAAGTATTGTCTTTTTAACTCTTTTGTTACATTTAAACTTGTATTTAAATATTTTTGTAATCTGATTTGTGTGTGATGCATCAGCACTAATGGCAGGCCCTGTACTGAAAAAGGAAAGGGCCTCTGACTGGGGAGCCTATAAGGTGGATGCTAGGTGATACTGTCCGTGCCCAATTCACCCCTCCCTACCACACCACTCCCAGTGGTGATGTACTAATTGGGGATGTCCAGCTGTCCAGTGACCTCGGAGGGGAAGGTACCTGCGACCACTCCTACAGGGGTTAAATTTAGGTGTTCTGGTCAGCAACTTCCTTTCCCCTCGGGCAGTCACTGGAAATCGCCCTCGACGTTGGGAGAATCAGAGACGTTGCGGCGGCAAAACCGGCGCCATCGTTCACGCAGCGCACGTTAACAGTCACGCGCTCCTTCGGTGGCTATCAGCCGGGGACACCCATCCCCCAGGGCTTCCAGCCTCTACAACCAGCAGACTACCAACCAACACGGAGCAGGAGTTCCGCCACCACTGGTTTACACTCCTGCTCTTGCGCAACACGGAACCGGAGTTCCCCCATCATCGGGCTTCACTCCGGTTCTTGCGCAGGATATTACATTACATGCCTCAAATATGGCTTTCAGCCGGGAAGACGCTTCTCCTTCCCCTGGGCCTTCCAGCCACCATGTTAACCCATCTTTCACCCAAGCAGGAGCCGGAGTAACTCCAGCGCTGGTTGTCACCCCTCCTGCACCAGCTGGAGCCGGGGTTCCACCCGCATCGGTCATCACTCCTCCTACAGCACAAAGCGGTGAGTGTTCTAATAATAAGGACTATCTAACGTTAAATGATTTGATTTTAAAAGAGAAAGAGCTATCCTCAGCGATCAAGGAGCTGAGGCAACGCTTATCGCAACCGAGCGGAACAGCGGAAAGCAACACTAGCTCCAGTCAGCGAGTTTGCACAAAGAAGGTTTTTACTGCGGGATCAGTCCGCTAGGTGCACATTTAGACCAGGAGACTAAAGAGAAAATTTGGAATAACGATTACGTTGACATATGGTCGCTATTGTCCATGGATCAACAGAACGTGGATATAGAAAGGAGAACGGGAGGTGGTTTTTATGATAGAAACAAACCTAAAATAGCGAGAAACATGAACAATTGGCAACAAGCGTTTGCAGTATTGGGCTGTGTTATGGACCAGAAGCATCCGGAACGATGCTCCGAATTATTCATATATCAGGATATGATATATAACACATATAAGTCGCATGGCGGATTCGCCTGGCGACAATACGATGAAGACTTCCGCAGGCGGCTGGCCCTACAGCCCGAGCTAGGATGGGGGGTAAAAGCGACAGAGGTGTGGTTACGATTGATGCTAGACCAAAAAAAGTCCCCCTTTTCATCAGCGACCACTAATTACTCCGCAGGTCAACACTCGGTGGTCGTTAGAAAACCCGGGGCCTGCTGGCTATTTAAAGAGGGGAACTGCCGCTTCCAAACACTATGTAAATTTAGACACGACTGCTCAGCCTGCGGGGGAGAACACCCAGCCGCAAGGTGTACTCGCCAAAAAACAGAGCGCCCACAAGGCAAAACCCCGGTGAGCGTAGCCGCGATGGGCCCCTGGTTAAATCTTTACCCCAATAAGGAAGTGGCAAGGGTACTACACTCCGGCTTTACTGACGGTTTCTTTATCCCCTACAAACCTAACAAAACACCAAAAAAAATCGGCGCGAGAATTCCCAGAAATCTTAAACCAAAAAATATTAAAGGAAGTTGAGCTTGGTAGAATGGCGGGTCCCTTTCAGTCCCTGCCCTTCAAAAACATTAAAATTTCGCCTCTAGGCATTATTCCGAAAAAAGAACCCGGCAAATATCGTTTAATCCATCACCTTTCTCACCCAAAAGGCCAATCTGTTAACGACACGATCCCCCCTGAGGAAGCCTCTGTCACATACGCGTCTTTTGATAAAGCTGTGGATTTAGTCCGCGAGGCAGGGCCGGGCTCTCTGCTAGCTAAATCGGATATAGAATCGGCATTTCGCCTTTTACCCGTCCATCCCGAATGTTACCACTTATTAGGATGCAAAGTAGACCAACACTATTATTTCGATATGTGCCTGCCGATGGGGTGTTCTATCTCGTGTCACTATTTTGAGTTATTCAGCACGTTTCTGGATTGGGTCGTCCGCCATGAAACAGGCAGTAATTCATTGATACATTACCTCGACGATTTTTTGTTCGTCGGTCCCAGAAATTCCAAACTCTGTTCTTTCCTGCTGACAAAATTTAAACTGATATCGCGTCATTTCGGTGTCCCGCTATCACCAGAAAAAACAATAGGACCGTGTAACGTACTATCCTTTTTGGGCATCGAAATAGACACCAATTCGATGATTTTCCGGTTACCTTCAGAAAAAATACAAAAGACACTTCAGATGCTGGAAAGCTTCTGCACAGTTAAAAAAGTCACCCTTCAGCAGATGCAGGCCCTACTGGGCCTACTGACATTCGCCAGCCGCGTAATGCCGGTCGGCAGAGCCTTCTCTTGCCGATTATCGTTGGCAACAAAGGGTGTTTCTCAGCCCGGCCATAGAATCAGATTAACTCGCTCGTTAAAAGCTGACTTGACAGTTTGGAAAACATTCCTGGAATCATACAATGGTCATACATGTGTCATGTTTAACGTAATGTCAAATAAAGACATTGGGCTCACAGTTGGGTGGAGCAAGGAACACGGTTTCGCAGCGGTCTACAAAGACCAGTGGTGCAGAAGTAATTGGCCAGAGCTTTGGGCTGCGTCGAGCTGGGGACGAGATCCAGCTCTGTGGGAAATTTTCACAATTGTGGCAGCCATTGAGATTTGGGCCAAGCTGCTAATAAATGCCAATATCCGGTTTCATACTAGAAACATTATAACCGCTAAGAGCTTGAATCACATGTTAACGTCATCCTTGCCTATACTCGCTCTGTTACGTCATTTAGCTCTGCTGTGCTTGAAAAACAATATCTGGTGTCGAGTCACAGTGGTAGCGGAGGTTGATTACAATCTGATTAACCCACTTTTATCTTCCGATTGGCAGGCTTTCAGAATCCAGGTTCCCAGTGCGCAACCAACAGGTATTCAGTGTCCGCTCTCCCTATGGGACATTGTGGCCAATCATTAATGCCCTTAATCCGCGCCTCAGTGTCACCGGCTACCTGGCAGGTTTATGGTAAGGCTTGGAGGAATGGTGCTCCTTAGTTCAGGGGAGGCCAGTAGATAAGTGTGATCGCGCAAGAGGAGTAGTGACTGCAGAATTTTTGGTTCGGCTGAGAAATGCGGGGGCGTCGGGTACATCGGCACAAATAAAATTATCGGGATTAGCCTTCTTTTTTCAACTAATGGGGTGGGCCGATGTAACAAAACTCTTTTTTATCAGGCAAGCCATTAAAGGGTGGAAAAGGCTTCAACCAAGTCTAGAATGTCGTCGCCCCATTTCACTTACGGTATTACACAACATTATCTCAATATCTCCATCGGTTTGCAGATCACAATACAAGGCGACGCTCATCTCTGCAGGTTTTGCGATCGCTTTTTTCGGTGCACTGCGTATCAGTGAGATATTACCTCGTTCAAAAAACGCATTGGAAAGCAGTTTAATTACCGAGGACACAGTTATATGTAGCGACGCCCTGCGCATCCGAGTGCGAAAATCCAAGTGTGATCCCACCGGAAGAGGCACGTGGGTGCTGGTGAAATCAGCAGATGGCCCTGTTTGCCCCCTTACCATAGTCAAAAGTTATGCAGCAGTAAGACACAAAGGCAGATTTTTTCTATCTCACACAGATGAGTCCCCTCTTACCAGGTATCAATTTCAGGCTATTTTCACATCATGTTTAAAAAGAATCGGTGCTAATCCAAAAGAATATGGGACGCATTCCTTTCGAATAGGGGCAGCTACCGAGGCAGCTAGGGCCGGAGTATCAGAGGCCGAGGTGCAGAGGATGTGACGATGGAAATCCGCGTGCTTCGCTAGATACATAAGACCTGATCTGCTCAAGTAACACATTTTGTCTCTTTCAGGAGTGGAAGTTTGGGTTGTAGGACATTCATATGTCTATTGGGCGGAAAAAAGGGCCGAACGGCGGCCAGGTGGAAAAAGTCTAGGCTTCCCGGGTCCGGAAGTCAACTGGAGAGGGATAAGAGGCCTCCAGTGGCGGCAGGTGTTTCAAGAGTTGGTTTACATCTCCAGGAGGGCCGTCACGCCCGGTGATAATCGTGTTACATGTTGGTGGTAATGATCTTGGAAAAAGTAAGATCACTGAACTGTACAATTGGATGACAACGGACATTGAGCGCATTGCCTGTTTGTTTGAGGATATGGTACTGGTGTGGTCACAAATAACTCCTCGAGCCGTATGGTGGGGGGCGAGAGACCAAAAAGCCATTGAGCGGATAAGAAAAAAGTTTAATGCTCGGATGGCAAAATTTGTACGGAAAAAATGTGGTATTGTGGTGCGTCATTACCAGTTGGAAGGAGACAAC